>JAQZBX010093529.1:0-12140 GCA_029593785.1 Cabassous unicinctus | reverse complement strand
TACCTGTAGAAGTCAGATTCTCCCTAATATTTAGGAATTTAGGGCATCTGGTAGCCCTGGTCTGTGCTCTTGGTCTACCTTTGATTCCAGCTTTGAGCACTGTGTCTATTCTGCACCTCCACCACTCATTTTCCCTTTTAATGCTATTTTCCTGTCCCTAGTAATTTCTAGATTAGGAATCCCAGACCCACACCCTAAGTCAGTCTTACCTGGAGACAATTGAGTGCAATGTATAAAGAAACCCAATGTTTTCATTTAAGTGAATCAGGAGTTAGGCAGGAGAGACTCATACTGGAAAGTATGTGGGTTGTCCTCCTGCTGCCATGGGTCATTCAAAATCCAGGGACCCACAGTTCAGCATACATGGGCTGCCAAATCTCCACCATGGGTTGATGAGGTTCCAGGAATCTGCACTTCAATACACATGGGCTGCCAAGCTGTTTCTAAAGGGGAGATGAATTCACCAGTAGCTCTTACACTGTTTTCTTGCTGACAACACTCCCCTTTCCCCTTTGCCTCACATCTGGCCAAGCTGTTGAGAAAGCCTGGGAGCACCCTCTTTTGGCATCAGCAAGATGTTCACACCATGGAAGCTCTGTCTTGCTCATGCTGGAACTCTCATAACAACTCTGCTCCTTAGCCACAATAAAAAGCCAAACCAGTATCCTTTCTTTGTTCTTTCATATCATTTTCAGACCTACTTGTGAGCCTTCCCTGCTCTTTCCAGAAATATGTGATTAATAAAACTTATCATACCTTCTTGGTGCATGTTCATCAGTCTCAACATCAGAACCAGAGTTTGCGTGGGGTTGGAGAGGAGCCCATCCCACCTCTGGAGGGTGACCACAACAGAATATCTTTTTACATCCTTTTACTGTCAATCTATCTATGTTATTTTACTTGAAATGAGTTTCCTATAGGCAGAAAATAGTTTGGTCATGCTTTTTAATCTACTCTTCCAATGTCTGCATATTTTTTTAAACAAATCAATGTTATTGATACATATTAATAAAGCATGCAATTCGTCCAAAGTGTACAATCAATGGTATTTGGTATAATCCCATAGTTGTGCTTTCATCACTTCAAGCATTATTAGAGCATTTAAATTATGTCAATAATAATAATACAAAACAAACAAACAAGAAAATTCCTCACCTTTCAATCTCTCTGTTTCCCTTGCTGTACATAGCTATTCTTTCTGGCTATTGTTGCACAAGTACTTGTTTATTAAGCAGTTTTATTGAGATATATTCACATACCATATGATCTATCCAAAGTGTATAATCAATGGCTTTTCAAATAACAACGTTGTACATTCGCCATCTCAAAAATTTTAGAACAATTTCTTTAGTCTAAAAAGAAAGTCTCCACAACCCTTAGCATTCTTTACTCAGACCTACGTAACCACTAATCTCATCATCTTTATAAATTGATTTATATTTACATTTTATATAAATGGAATCATACAATATGTAGTACTCTGTGTCTGGTCTCCTTCACATAGTATAATGTTTTTTTCTGTCCAATTTTAACATTTTGTGGTATTAACTTACATTTTTTCAGCTTCAAAGAAAAATGGTGTTATATATGCAATTCTACCCATAGTCATATATCACACAATATATTTATATTTCAAGTAATATATTTAGTTCATAATAAGGCAATCATACAGTATTTGTCCTATTGTGTCTGGCTTGCTTCACTCAACATAATGTCGTCCAGGTTCTTCCATGTTGTCATATGTTTCATGAATTCATTTCTTCTTACCACTGCATAATATTCCATCGTGTGTGTACTCCATAGTCTGTTTATCCACTTATCAGTTGATGGACCCCAGAGTTATTTTCAACTTTTGGCTATCATGAATAATGCTGCTATGAACATTGCTGGGCAGATGTCTATTCGTGTTACTGCTCTCAGTTCTTCTGGTTATATACCTAGCAATGATATTGCCAGATCCCATGGCAAGTATATAATCAACTTCCTTAGGAACTGCCAAACAGTCCTCCACTGTGGCTGAACCATTCTACATTCCCACAAACAGTGAATAAAAACTTTCTTACTGCTCTACATCCTCTCCAACATTTACAGTTTTCTGACATTTTAATAGCGGCCAGTGTAATATTTGTGGAATGCTATCTTATTGCAGTTTTGATTTGCTTTTCCCTAATCACTAGTAATGTGGAACATTTTTTCCTGTGTTTCTTTGCCATTTGTATTTTTACTTTGGACACTTGTCTTTTCAAGTCTTTTGCCCATTTTTTAATTGGATAGTTTGTCTTTTTATTGTTGATTTGTATGATCTCCTTACATATCATGGATATTAAACCCTTATCAGATATGAGATTGCCAAATATTTTCTCCCATTGATTCGACTGCTTTTTTACCCTTTTTACAATGTCCTTCGATGTGCAAAAGTATTGACTTTTGAGGAGATTCCATTTATCTATTTTTTTCCTTTGTTGCTCATTCTTTGAGTTTAAGAAATGACCACATACCACAAGATCTTGAAGATGTTTTCCTACATTTTCTCCAGGAGTTTTATGGTTTTTGTTTTTATATTTAGGTCCTTGATCCATTTTGAATGGATTTTTGTATAAGGTGTGAAATAGGAATCTTCTTTCTTTCTTTTTGATATGACTATCTGGTTCTCCCAGCACCATTTGTTGAATAGACTGTTCTGGCCCAGCTTGGTGGGCTTAACAGCATTGTCAAAAATCCCTTGACTGTATTTTTGAGGGTCAATTTCTGAGTTCTCAGTTTGGTTCCATTGGTCAATCTGTCTGTCCTTATGCCAGTACCAAGATGGTTTTTTCTGTTTTGTTTTGTTTGTTTTGTTTTGTTTTGACCAGTCTAGCTAAGTAGTATGCTTTAAAGTCCTCCAACTTCATTCTGTTTTTAACACATTTTTGGCTATTCAGGGCCCCTTACCCTTCCAAAGAAATTTCATTATTGGCTTTGTGATTTCTCCAAAAAAGGCTGTTGGGATTTTTGTTGGGATTATGTTGGATCTTTAAATCAGTTTGGGTAGAATTGACATCTTAACGATATTTAGTGTTCCAATCCATGAAAACGGAATGTCCTTCCATTTATTAAGTCTTCTTTGGTTTCTCTTAGCAATGTTTTGTAGTTTTCTGAATATAGGTCCTTTATGTCTTTGGTTAAGTTTATTCCTAAATATTTGATTGTTTTAGTTGCTGTTATAAAGGAAATTGTTTTTTCTGATTTCCTCCTCAGATTGCACATCAGTAGTGTATAGAAATGCATTTAATTTTTGCATATTAATCTTTTATCCAGCCAGTTTGCTGAACTCATTTATTAATTCTAGTAGCTTTGTTGTGGATTTTTCAGGATTTTCTACATATAGGATCATGTTATCAGCGAATACTGAAAGTTTTACTTCTTCCTTTCCTATTTGGGTGCTTTTTATTTCTTTGTCTAGCCCAGTTGCTCTAGCTAGAACTTCTAGCACATAGTTAGTAATAATGGAGACACTGGGCATCCTTGTCTTGTTCCTGACCTCAGTGGGAAAGCTTTCAGTTTTTCACTATTGAGTACAATGCTAGCTGTAGGTTTTTCATATATGCACTTAACTAATATTAAGAAAGCTTCCTTCTTTTCCTATCTTTTGGAGGGTTTTTTTAAATCAAGAAATGGTGCTGTATTTTTCAAATGCCTTTTCTGTGTCAATTGAGAAGATCATATGATTTTTCTTCTTCAATTTATCAATGTGGCTTATTACACTAATTGATTTTCTTGTGTTGAATCATCTTGCATACCTGGGACAAACCCACCTGATTGTGATGTGTTAATTCTTTCAATGTGCTTTTGGATTCTGTTTGGAATTATTTTGTTGAGGATTTTTGCATCTCTGTTCATTAGAGATATTTTGGTCTGTAATTTTCTTTTTCTGTAGCATACCTGGTTTTGGTATTAGGGTGATGTTGGCATCATAGAATGAGTTTGGTGGCATTCTTTCCTGTTCAATTTTTTGGAAGAGCTTGAGCAAGATAGGTATTAGGTCACTGTATTAGTCAGCCAAAGAGATGGTGATGTAAAGTACCAGAATTCTGTTGGCTCTTATGAAGGGTATTTACTTGTGGTAGAAGCTTACAATCACAAGGCCATAAAGAGTAAGTTACTTCCCTCACCAAAGTCTGTTTTTACATGTTACAGCAAGACAGCTGCCAGTCTCAAACTTCAGCCTTCTTCTTCCTCTTAAGGCTCCCTGGTCCCAGCTTATTCTGATCTCAGCTACAGGCTGGCATAAGGCTTTTTTCTTTTCCAAGGGCTTGTCTTTTGGGGGCCTCAACTGCTCTGCACTCTCTACAAGGACAGCTGTAAACTATCAGGTAAACATCTGGCTCTCTCCCCGGGGCAACTCTCCTTTGTCATGTCATTTTCTGTGTGAGTATCCTCCCACCAAAGGGGTGAGGTCTCAACATCCCATTGACATGACTGAATCAAAGCCCTAATCTTAATTTAATCAAGTAAAACTGAAAACTCTGAATTTAATACAATCAAAAGGTATCATGCTCAGAGGAACAGACCACTTTATAATTAATATTTCTTTTTGGAATTCATTAATAACATCAATCTGCCAAAGTCATCTTTGACTGATTGGTAGAATTCACTTGTGAAGTCATCTGGTCCTGGGCCTTTCATCTTTGGGAGGTTTTTAATGACTGATTCAATCTTTTTACTTGTGATTTTTTTTTGTTGAGATCTTCTATTTCTTCTAGTGACAGTGTAGGTGATTCCTTGCTTCTAGGAATTTGTCTATCTTGTCTACATTTTCTAGTTTTTTCGCATACAACCTCTTATGATCTCTCTTATTTCTATAGGGTCAGTGATAATGTTCAACTTCTCATTTCTGATTTATTTATTTGTGCTTTCTCTTTTTTTCTTTGTCAGTCTAGCTACGGGTTCGTCTATTTTGTTGATCTTCTCTAGGAACCAACTTTTGATTTTGTTGATTCTCTCTATTGTTTTTTTGGTCTCAATTTCATTTATTTCTACTCTGATCTTTACTATTTCTTACCTTCAGCTTGGTTTGGGATTAGTTTGCTGTTCTTTTTCTAGTTTTTCCAGGTGTGCAGTTAGATCTTCAATTTTAGCTCTTTCTTCTTTTTTTATTGTTTGTTTTTTGATGTTTCCTTCTTTTTAAATGTAAGCATAGAGCTAGGAATTTTCCTCTTAGCACTGCCTTTGCGGTTTCACATAGGTTTTTATAACTCATTTTCATTCATCTCAAGTTACCTACGGAATTCTCTTGCAATTTCTTCTTTATTAAAGAGTGTGTTATTTAATGTCCCTATATTTATGAATTTTCCCTTTTTCTATCCATTATTGATTTCTAGCTTCTTTCCGTTATGATCAGAGAAAGTGTTTTGTATTATTTCAATCTTTTAAATTTTATTGTGAATTGTTTTATGAATCTACATATTGTCTATTTCTGAGAAGGATTCTTGAGCACTTGAAAAGAATGTATATTCTACTGTTTAGAGTGCAATGCTTATAGATGTCTGTTAGGTGTAGTTCATTTATCATATTATTCAAGCTCTCTGTTTCTTTATTAATCCTCTGTCCACCTGTTCTATCCAATTGTGAGAGTGGTGTATTGAAGTCTCCAACTATTGTTGTAGAGAAATCTATTTCTCCCTTCAGCTTTGCCAGTGTGTGCCTCATGTATCGAAGGGCACTTAGGTTAGATGGATAAATATTTAGTATAGTCATTTCTTCTTGTTGAATTGTCCCTTTTATTATTATATAATGACCTTCCTCATCCTTTATAATAGTTTTGCATGTAAAATCTATTTTGTCCAAATTAGTATTGCTACTCCAGCTCTTTTTTGGTTACTATTGCATGGAATATCCTTTTCCAACCCTTCACTTTTAACCTAATTGTGTCCTTACGTCAAGGTGAGTCTCTTGTAGACAACATATAGATGGCTTATCATTTTTTTGGCCATTCTATCAGTCTATGTCTTTTGATGGGGAAGTTCAAGCTATTAACATTCAATGTTATCACTGTAAAGGCATTACTAACTTCATTTATTTTGACCTTTTGCTTTCTGTTGTCATATCATACTATTTTCTAACTTTTACCCTTTAATTTACCCTTTCGAATAATCTTCATTTCTACACTCATCTCCAAGTCTCTCACCTTTTTTTTTTTTACTTTCAGGCTGCAGCTCTCCCTTTTGTATCTCTTGTAATTCTGGTCTTTTTGTAACATATCCCATCAGTTTTCATTTGTCTGTGAAGACTTTGAGCTCCCCTTTATTTTTGAAGGGCAGCTTTAACGGATAAAGAATTCTTGGCTGGCAGTTTATCTCTTTCAATACTTTAAATACATCATATCACTTTCTTCTTTCCTCCATGGTTTCTGATGAGAAGTAGGCACTTAATCTTATCGAGTTTCCCTTGTATGTGATGATTTGCTTTTCTCTTGCTGCATGCAGTGTCTTCTCTTTATCTCTGATATTTGTCATTCTGAATAGTAGGTGTCACAGGGTAAGTCTATTTGGATTTATTCTGTTTAGAGTGAGTTAGCTTTCCTGGATATTGATATTTATGTCTTTCATAGGGGTAGAGAAGTTTTTAGTCAGTATTTCCTCAAATATTCTGTTTGCCCCTTTTCCATTTTCTTTTCCTTCTAGGATACCAAAAATGTGAATATTTTTGTGTTTCCTGTTATCCCCTGAAACTCTGTTCCATTTTTTCCATTCTCTTCTCTTTCTGTTCTCCTGTCTTTTCCAGTTCAGATGTTCTATCTTTGAAATCACTAATTCTGTCTTCATGCAGTTCAAACCTGCTCTAATATATTTTTCATCTCATCCATTGTGCCTTTAATTCCCATAAGGTCTGTTGCTTTTCTTTGCAGGCTTTCAAGTTGTTCTTCATGGACCCCCAGTATCTTCTTAATATCTTTGATCTCTTTAGTCATATTTTCTTTCAGTTCTTTAAATTGATTTAGGAGAGTTATGAAATTATCATTGATAAATTTTCTTAAATCCTAAATCTCTTCAGGATATTTGATTTGTTCTTTTGGCTGGACCATCTCTTCCTATATTTTAGTTGCCATGTAAATTTTTGCTGATGTCTAGGTATCTGAATATGTTGGTGAATTTGCTTTAATGGCCAATTTCTCTCCCTTGCCTATTGTTATTTTTTTTCATAGCACTTCTTTGATATTTGGTTCAACTTATCTTAATTCTTTAAATTTGTCCAGCTTAAGTTATCAAAATCATGCCAGGGACTCACTAATGACATGTAGATTTTTCCCCAGGAGTGGAGTAAAGTGAATCCTAACAGCAATTTTTGTCCATGCAATTTCCAGACCGGCAGCATATGATGCTCTTTGATGTACCTTAATGCAGAGTTATGTCTGTCTTGCTTTTCCATTATTTTGGTCTGGTGGGAGCTGAGATTCAAAGTGAACTCCATTACAAAATTCACTGAAGGAAAGCCCCCCAACTTCCCCTCCCTTTTCTCTTGTAACAGCTACAGGGAGGAAGATATCTGCTCCCCTCTCAGTCAGCTGCAATGAGCTAGGTGTTTTACCCTACTTAATTTCTTGGGTGAAATTAATTAAGGGGAAGCCTTCCCTAGGCCAGGGGGTTTAGTAACTCACAGTTTTTTGTCATGGCTTCTTCATCTCACTGTCCCTTAACCTCTTGGGAGTTGTGAAGCAATGCCCTTGTCTGCTGACCCCAAAGCATGTCCCTTGGGCAGTTTTTGGCTCTTTCTCCATTGTCTTTGTGAGAGACTAATCTGATGCCATCTTCCCTGCTCTGCATATTTTTAATTGGCCTATTTTGGCCATCTATACTTAAGGTCATTATTGATATTTTAGGGCTTTAGTCTGCCATTTTATTATTTATTTTATCTGTTTCTTCTTTCTCCTTCCTCTGGTTCTCTTTTCTTGACTTCTTGTGGGTTACTAGGTTATTTTTTAGGGTTCTATCATGATTAATTTGTAGGATTTTTAAGTATATCATTAAGTATAGTTTTCTTAGCAGTTGCTTTTTGTATTGTTATTTATATAACAATCATAAATTACTAGTATGGGAACTTCACCACTTACATTTAGGTCCCATTAATTTCCCCACTTTTAATATAACATTCCTTTGAGTATCACTTCTGCATATATTGAGCACTATATCACAAAGTGTTATAACTTTTGTTTCTACTATCAAATATGATTTTAAAAACTCATGAGAAGGATGTTCTATTATATTTACCCTCAACTGTTGTTCTTCCTATTGTTTTCTCTTCCTTCCTATTCTAATAATCCTTTTTTATCATTTCCTTTCTGTTTAAAGAAGTTTCTTTAGTCATTCTTTATGGGTAGGTCTGCTAATGCCAATTCTCTTAGCACTCCTTCACTTGAGAATAAATCTGAAATTTACTTTTTATTCATTTCTGAAGGATAGTTTCGCCAGATATAGATTTTATAATTGACAGTTCTTGTCTTTTCAGCACTTGAAAGATATTGTGCCATGTCTTTCTGACCTACAAGCTTTCTGATGAGAAATCTCCTGTCATTCAACTTGTATTCCTTAAATATGTAATGCATCATTTGTCTCTGGTTGCTTTCAAGGCTTTTTCTTTATCTTTAGTTTTGAGAAGTTTTATTATGACATGTCTATGTCTAAATTTCTTTTATTTTCTCTATTTGGTTTTGCTCAGCTTCTTGAATCTATAATTTTATGTCTCTCACCAAATTTGGCTCACCATCAGCCATCAGTATTTCAAATGTTATTTCAGCCCCATTCTCTTTTCTGTCTCCACCTGAGACTTTAATGATACAAATATTGTATCCTTTGTTATTGTCTCAAAGACCCCTGAAAGTCCATTCTTCTTTTTAAAAATCTATATTCTTTCTGGTGTTTAGATTGCAAATTCTATTCCTCTATATTTAAATTTACTGATTCCCTCCTCTGTTATCTTCAGTTTTGTATTATGCTCTTCCAGAGAGTTTTTCAATTAATTTCACCTATTGTATTATTCAATATAATTTCCATTTACTGTATTTTTATTATCCATTTTTCATTTCTTCTAAGATAATTCATAACTGTTTTGTGAAGCATTTTTATAATAGCTTTTTTTTTTGAAAATCAAAAATTTATTCCTATAGCAGCGATGACATAAAGCTAGCATTTCCAAGAACATTCAAATATCAGAAGAAAGTTGCGAAGTACAGTATTGATTTAAAATCAAGATATTGGTCTTATGTATATTAACTCAACACTATTACTTTCTCCGTTCAAACAATCCAAACTAAACAAATCAAATGCATGCTGATTTATTTTTAGCTCATTTTGACAGGAGATCCTTTGATGTTGAGTTTTTCCATAAAAACATTTTATCTTCCATTTTCAATGGCTACACTTTGGTGAGGTTTCTCCTTTCTTTAATTTCATGGAATCCTGAATTTCATGACCAACACTTTGCATTCTAGTGTTTTTAAGATTGTGCCCTCATCCCCCTGGTCTGTACTTCAAAACCTCATCTTGCCAATCATCATCAAGAGCATGTGCATCACTTTCATTCTTATTGATGAGCTCTTGATTGACATCTTCTTCTCCAGTTCTGCTGTTCTTTGACTTTTTAATAACATGAGCTCAATCATGGATATGATGACCAACAGTCATTTTTTCTAGTCCATGGTCAGAATCTCTCAATGCTCTTCTAGTCCTTTATTCTTCCAGGAGACATATGGGATTGAGTTGAGCTCTGGAAAACCTTTGGTGGCTCATCTCCTACTTTGGAATACGTCATAACTGAAGAAGAACAAACCAAATGTCCTTTTGGATCCATTGAAAGCTGACCAAAGTTTCTTTGTAATTCCTGCATACTGTTTCACATATTTAACATCATTTGGTCCATCACCTGAAATGGGTTGACATCTGTATGAGTCAGGGAATCTTCACCATCATCACATACTCTATAATGATGAACTCTTCCATTACTATTGAAGATACTGAGCAAATCACTTCCAAAAGTTTCAGAAAAACTTCTCATCATCTGTCGCGTACTTTCTTGGTGTGCCATAAAAGAATCAGAGTAGAAGGGGGCATCCTCAAAGCTGCTGCTCATCTTTCCAAACATTCTGGCTTTGTCTTATAAAATCTTTTTAAAAGTCTTTGTCAGGTAATTACAACATTTGATTCATCTTGTTAATATCAATTGATTATTTTCATTCAAGTTCATATTTTCCTGGTTATTGGTGTGATAGGTGACCTTTTATTGAAACCTAGACATTTTGGCTAATATGTTAGGAGACTATGGATTCTATTGAAAGCTTCTACTTTAGCAAGCAGTTATTCTATTGAGGTTTAGCACTCAGGCCCATGCCTAGTTTTTTGGTTATGGTTCCAAAGACCATTTAATTTTTGCAGACTTTGCTGTGCTACTTTGGTATGCTTGGTTTATCTGTTCGACTCTGATACTTTGGTCTGCTTGGTTTATCTGCTCCACTGAAGCTCTCTCTTATCCTTTCTAGAGCTGCATATGGGAGTAGAAGGTGCTTCCTCAGGGAGGGCTCCCTGATGGGTCTATTTGAGTGGTGGAGGATTAGCTGGCCTATATATATAGAGAGAGTGCTTTCCCTGGCCCATTTGTCAATAATGGCTATTGTTACTTGGCACACATTGTGTAGTAATCCATCCAAGGGAGGAATATGCCTACCTGGTCTGCATTCTCTTGCTTTAGTGTGGAGCACATCACGAGATGCACAGCTTCTGTATTACTTATCCAGTGTGAAATCTCTTCCTCATTCCACATTTCTGAGTTCTCCTTTGCTTCTCTCTCATGTTATTTCCAGGATTTATAAATTTACTCAGAGGGTGGAACGGGGACACACAAGTCTATACTAACTTGTCTGTCCCCCATTCTTTGTACTTATACCATCATTCCTTCATTCATTTATTCACTCAACAAACATTTGTTAGGCTCCATGCACTTGTCTATATGTTAAGATATGAAGATGAGCAATAACAAAGGATCAAACAGAGGTCATCTCTGAAAGGTTTGCTCTCTTGCCTCTCCATTCATAAGTTAGGATATCAGGCTAATGATTTCATGGGCTTCCAGTTAGTTCTGTTGAATCTATGCACCAAATAGCTACTGCTCCTCTCTCTTCTCTTCTCATAGCCTCTTAGTTGGCCACATATGGTCATTGCTAAATAAATGTTGAATGAACAAAGGCCATGGAAGTGCTTACAGAAGAGTTTTTCTTAAGTGTGTGTACAAGAAATAAGGGGGCAATGGCTATTTGCTTGATGAACCTGGATCAGAACAGCTTTGGCCTGCTATATGATCTCTGCTTTCATCTCTTACCTGTTTTCTCCCCAGCACTGGGCTCAACTCCTCTTGTTTCTATCATGGGATATGCTGACGGAGAAATCCAGTTATGTTGCCAGTCTTCGAGTTGGTTCCCCCAGCCCATGGTGAAATGGAAAGGACCACAGGGACATGATTTGCCTTCAGACTCCAAGGTGAATGCAAACAAGCATGGCCTGTTTGATGTGGAGACCTACCTTATGGTCCAAGAAAATGCCAGGAACATATCATGTTTCATCCAGAATGTTGACCAGAACCTAAAGGTGGAATCCAAAATATGGATAGGAGGTGAGTGGGCAGGGGGAAGTGAGAAGAGGGGAGATGCTTGGGTACCCAGAGCGAAAACAGGAACCTCTATCTGAGGATTATTGTTTAGTATTGCACAGTCTTAATGATTCATTTTGAAAAGTCAAAGTTCAATGATTAAAAAAAAATAAAATCATAAAATTTTGATTAGGTAGAAACAGAATCACTTACTATTGCGGGGAGTAGAATTAAATATTTCTTTCAACACATAATCACCCATATAGTACACTCCTTTAAACTCAAAACATAAACTTAAGAAGGCTAACTGTAGAACCAAGAAAATTAATTTACCATTTTTTTTAGAAAACATATTGAATTACTACCTATGAAACAGAATAAAATTTTAAAAAGATAATTTAAGAAGGATTTAAAAAAACAATAGGATAATTAATGCAAATCCAAATATTTCAGTAACTATGATCAATGTAAAAAGACTTAATTTTCCAGTGAAGAGACAGGGTATTAGACTGGATTAAAATATTCCA
>JAQZBX010093528.1:0-12140 GCA_029593785.1 Cabassous unicinctus | reverse complement strand
TGAGAATGTTGTGTTTTGTTTGTTTGTTTGTTCGTTTGTTTGTTTTGAGGTATTGGGGCCCCCAGGGATTGAGCCGGCACTCAGCCACTGAGCCACATTGGCGTTCCTGAGGTTTTTTTTTTGTTTGCTCTTGCTTGTTTTTTTTTTTTTTCCCAGGAGGCACCGGAAACTGAACCTGGAACCTCTCTTGTGGGAGGCAGGTGCTCAACCACTTGAGTCATATCCACTCCCCAAGAATGTTTAACTTCTATTTTCAGAAAAGATTAAATATTACTTGAAAACAAGGATAGGTGGTTCATCACAGTGTCAGCTATATTCCCAGGAAATTGGAATCAAGTCCCAACAGTTGAGAAAACTGGCTGTAAATTTTGGCACATCCACAGATCACCGGGCCCCAGCTGTGTGCTCCACAGCATGTGAACATCCCCTTTTCTTGTAATTGCCTATTCCTTTCCTCTGTGAGTGCTGGGGCTGGGTGCTGAACACACATTAGGTGCCCCTTAGCACATAATAGGCCTGCAACAAACAGTTGAAAGACTCTCAAAGAAGGGAAATCTATAGAAAATAATACTTGCATGAAATATGCTAAAATGTAATGTTTATTTCTCAGTGGTGGGATTATAGGCAATATTTTCTACTTTATCACTTTCTCTATTTTCTTCAATAAGCACGTACTCCTCTTACAGTATTTTAAAATATTTTAGTTTGCCAAAGGCCTGCTGATGCAGAGTATCGGGGATTTCTCTTCTTGCAGCTCAGCTGTGGGCAAAACTGGATACCTTTCTCTCACATGGCAGGATCAAATATGGTGGCCCCCTTTTTCTGTGCCTCCATTTTCATCAGACCCAGCAAGAGGGCAGAGACTCAACCTGAGTCACGCCTCATTGACTAGTCCAGTTGAGAGGGTCTTGCACCCACAGAAATGGATTTAGTTCACAAACATAATCTCTCTTCTTGGAATTCATAAAATAACTTCAAACTGCCATACTCCACCCTCTGAATCTAAAAAAGACATGTTCCTTCCATATGCAAAATACATTCATTACATCACATATTTCAAAAGCCTAAAATCATATCAGTAGGAATGCTAAGTACAAAATCACATCAAAATCAGTTATAGGCATGCAGTTTGTCTTGGGGCAAAGTTCCCCTCTGGCTGTAGACTTGTGAAACTTACAAAACAAGTTATCTGCTTCCATTATAAAAGGAAGGACAAGCATAGGATAAACATTTCCACTACCATAAGGAGAAATTGGAAGGCAATTGGGACAGGCATCAGGGGTCCCAAGCAGTTGCAAAAATCTGTAGGGCACACTCTGTTAGATTTCAAAGTTGGAGAGTCATCCTTAGAACAATGTCGTCTTCTCTTCAGGGCCTCATGGGGACCCACGCCTTCCATGGACTTGCCCGGCTATTTTCTCCATTCTACCCTCATCAAGCATCTGGGTGGCCACTGAGCTCCAGACCTAACCCTCCAAGAACATTGGAGATCTCTGGGGGACAGTCTTAACCCGTTTAATACAGTGGGGTGGTGGCAATATTCTCCCTAATCTCTAGCATACAGGCCCAACCTCCTCAGAGCGACTAAAGGCTCTCTAATCTTTGGAGAACATGCTCCACCCTCTCTGTAGCCTGGGGTGGCCAAACTCTCTCTGAACAACAGGCTGGATGATCCACACTTTTCAGATGCCGGGACAAACTCACCCTTTCCACACACATGATTGGAGTCCATCTCTTGACCCGAGGAGATGTCTTAAATCCAGACCTCAGCTTCCATGGTTTTCCTCTTGAAACTGTTTTTCCTTCAGTCTCTCCCTTCCCTGACCCTTTTAGTCCAGGCTGACAGTGGTTGCATTCAAACAGGGATTGCAAAAGCTTGTTGGTTTAGCATGCAGAAAATAGGGGTTTGGTTTGTGAGACAGTAAGACTTTCCACAACTCCTTCCTGGATAACTGCATTTCCAATCCTGACTTACAAGTTCCAAGATTAGTTAAGTCCTCATATGGGATATTATCCTCTGGGGGCTTGTTTTCCGGAAACTTGGAATTTTCCAAGCCATCAATTTCTGTTCTTGTTTTTGTTGTTGTTTTTGTGCCCAAAAATTCAGTTCTGAGCTTATCTCTTTCCTCTTATATTTTGCTTTAAGCTGCAAGGAGAAAGCCAGGCTGCATTTTCTACATTTACTTTGGAAATCTCCTCAACTAAATGTCCAAGATCTTCATTTTCAAATTCTGCCTTCTATCTAACATCAGGAGTCAATTTTTCCAAGTTCTCTGGAACTTTAAAACAAGGACTGCCTTTCCTCCAGTTTCCAATAATAGTTTCATCATTCCCTTCTAAGGCCTTATCAGAAGCATCCTTATCATCCATATTTTTACCAATAGTCTCTTCAAAGCAATCTAGGCCTTTTCTAACAAACATTTCACAATTCCTCCAAAAAATACTCCTCACCCATTTATAAAATGGTCCCAAAATTTTTTATTATTGCAGCACGACCCCACTCCTGGTACCAATTTCTGTTTTAGTTGGCCAATGGGCTGCCAATGCAAAGTACCAGAAATGGGTTGGCTTTTATAAGGGGGATTTATTTGGGGTAAAAGCTTTCAGTTCCAAGGCTATGAAAAGTCCAACTCAAGGTACCATAAGAGATGCTTTCTCATCAAAGTTAGCTACCACATGGTGAAGCAAGATGACCGCCAATCTCTGCTGAGGTCTCTGCCTTCCCCTCCACAATCTGCCGTCATCTGCCAGACCTCAGCTGTGGGCATCTAGGCATAGGGCTTGTCTCTTACTGGGCCTCCTCAGTCTCGGCTACTCTACTTTCTTCCTGAGATCAACTGCAAGCTATCAGGCATATGGCTAATCTCTCCCTGGGACTCAGCTCTTTGAGCTTCTCAGGGGCTTCTCTCCTTGCAGCACAGCTGTGGATGAAACTGGAGACCTTTCTCACACAGCAGGATAAAATATGGTGGCTCCCTTTTCCTGTGTCTCCATTTTTATCAGACCTGCAAGAGGGCAGAGACTCAACCTGAGTCATGCTTCACTAACTAGTCGAATTGAAAGGGTCTTACGCCCACAGAAATGGATTTAGTTCACAAACATAATCTCTCTTTTTGAGATTCATAAAATTTCAAACTGCCGCAGATGTCATTTTTTTTTTTAAGATTTATTTATTTTATTTATCCCCCCCTTGCTGCTCATGCTGCTGTGTCCATTCACTGCGTGTCTTCCCCGCATCCGCTTATCTCCCCGCTGCCGTGAGGTCCCGCCGCATCAGCCCACGGCGCCGCGCTGGCCTGCCCTCACAAGGAGGCGCCGGGAAGCAAACCCGGGGCCTCTCACATGGCAAACGGGTGCCTCATCCATTGCGCCACACCCGCCTCCTGCCGCGAGGTTGCCACATCAGCCCACCGCACCGCTCAGGCCGGTGTGCCCTCACAAGGAGGCCTCGGGACGCGAACCTGGGCCTCCCACATGGTAAACGGGGGCTCCATCCACCGAGCCACACCCGCTTCCCCGCAGATGTCATTTTAAAAAGAACTTTAAAGACTTCTCTTGCCTGCCCTTTCTTCCCTCCATGACAGGGGACTTCTGTGAGATTCTTCATGCCTGGCCTGCTTTATTGGGGGCAGATTGGCTGAGCTCATCCAAAGCCTTAAATTTACCAACTCTACAGGATTTCGTGATGGTAATAAGAACAAGTACTTTTGGAAGAAGGCTGCATCTGAACAACATGTTAAAGTCCTTGCAATGAACAGGAAAGGAACTAAAAATCTGTGTAGAATGCCTAGACTGAACTCTTTAAAAATATCTAGGGCAGAGTGGGAGTAGCTCAGTGGTTGAGCGCCTACTTTGCATGCACAAGGTCCCAGGTTCAATCCCCAGAACCTCTTAAAAAAGAAAAAAAGAAAAAGAAAAAAATATCTAGGAAGAGGAAAAGAGTTGCTTCCTTTAAAAAACCCATTAGTGCCCTAATGGGGTATCTCTGTGCCCTTTCATGCCCTCCCTTGGGTTCATTTTGTAGTTTGGGGTTCTAAAGGAGAGAGCAGGCAGGGACCTGGGATTGGAGGGCTGCCTGGAGTCTGCTGGGAATCTGATTGCCCGACTCAGCAGGATACCCATTAGGATCGGGGGGAGTCTACCTTTGCTGCAGACTGACATGGGTTGAGTGAGGCGAGGCTGGCCCACTGTGACCCTGTATTTTATCTACTGTTTTACCCTAGTGTGATGGAGGCCCCTCTTGGGAGTCATGAGAAGGAGGCTGCCAGCTCTGGGTGTGAATTCCAACTCTGTCCCCTGCCAGCCCTGGCACCTAGGGCAGGTTATCTTAGTGGGCTGCTTTCTCTGGATGACTCCAGCTTGTGTGTAAAGGAACAGGCCACTGCACAGCAGGGCTGGTACTTCTCTGTGTGTGCCCCTGGGGGTGTCTCATGTGTGTTCTCAAGGGCCAGTGTGTCTTCTTATGGCTGTGGAGCTGCCCCATGATCTGCTGGAGCCAAAGAAACTTGGTCCATGTCACCTGGCAGTACCTTGCTGAGCAAGGCCTTGTCAGAGCCTCTGGGCAGCAGGTTTGCAGGCCCCAGACCCAGAGTCTGATTCAGAGGGTCTGGGTGCTACCTGGAGCCTCATGATTAACAAGCTCCCTGGTGATCCTGAAGCAGGGTGCCTGTGGACTACACATTGAGAAACCCTGCCTACACATTGAGAAAGTGTAGTGTAGCCTTGCCTGCACGTTGAAATTGCCTGTAGAGCTTTAAAAGGTACTGACTCCGAGTCCCACCCTCAGAGATTGTGGTGTAATTGTTCTGGACTGTGGCCTCTGTGTAGAGACTTGGAAAAGCTGCCAGGTGATTCTAATGCAGGGCCAAGGCTGAGAGCCTTTGCTAGGCTGCTTTTTTCCACTACAATGACTTGTTTGTAGGAGCCTCCTTGGTCTTTGGTGAAGAGCAGGGGTTCTTAACCTTTTTTTGTTCCATGGACCCCTTACTAAGTCCACAGATACAGTGTATTATTTAATAAATATATCACACCTGCACCAACATGTTCCCCACAAGATAATGTTTTAAAAATTTCAATTCAAGGTCACAGACCCTTTGTTAAGAAGCCCTGGTGTAGATAGACCCTAGATGGCTGTCTGCACACCCTTCCCCACCACTAGTGCCCCGCCCATGCAGTCAGTGTGAGGTTCAAGTTGTGCTCCCTGCTTGATTCTCTTCTATGAGCTTCATTTTTCTCTTCTGTGAAAAATGTTAGGACTCACTTCTCAGGTTCTGGTGAGATTCAGTGGGATAATGGTGCATGTCACGTGTCTCAGGGCCTGGCTTACAACAGTGTGCTCAGCCAAGTCCTTGTTCTTTTTTCTTCTCCCCTTCCTTACTACCTTCTAATCAATGGCTGAGTGTTTATTCTGCACAGGCAGTGAGTTAGGTTCTAGATATCATACAAATGCTTCCTGACCTCAAGACCTTAGGCTGTTTGGGACACATGCCTAAAACCTAATAGTTGCGGGGGGCAGGGGGTTCAAGCTAGGGAAGGGCTGTGTGAAGGTGGTAGGCAACCTGTGCATGCTATCGGAGCTGCCATAGGCAGAGCCTAGGGGCCGCCAGTGGTGAGCCTTGAGAGCGCCACTGAGTGGGATGATCGGTTTCTTTATTATTATTTACCATGGGACCTTGGCTTTTCCTGAAGAGGGTTTTTGGCTGACATGTTGAAGTCTTGGGCTGAACTGATAATGCCAGTCACCTGAGACCTTCCATAGACCTCATTCCCTGATGAGCCCCCAGGTGCTTTATTTCTGGTTCTAACATACATGTGTCTTTTGCCAGATCTGTGTTGAGGGCAATATTGCCAGTGGCAAGACGACGTGCCTAGAGTTCTTCTCCAATGCAACAGATATTGAGGTATGGCCACACCAGGGTCTGAGGAACCTAAGAAAGCCTCATGGAGTAATTTAGAGACGGTATAGACCAGCCCTGTCCAATAGAAGTATAATGCCAGCCACAAATGTGAGCCACATGTGTAATTTAAAATAACCTAGTAGCCTCATAAAAGTAAAAAAATACCAGGTGAAATAGATTTTAATAATGTATTTTATTTAACCCAGTATTTCTAAAATATGATCCTGTCAACAAATCATTAATATAAAAATAACCAATGAACTATTTGCATTCTGGTTTTCATACTAAGTTTTTGAAATCTGGTGTGTATTTTATATTTACAGTTTATCTCAATTTGGACTAGTCACATTTCAGGTTCTTAAAAATCACTGGTGGCTTGTGGCCACTGTATTGGACAGGAAGGGTATAGTCTGATTAGGAAGGGAGTCTACAAGGTATGCAAGAAGAAGGGGCAGAATCATTGAGCACAGCTGGACTGTTCCAGTGTTACATTTGAGATATCAGCATCCGCTTAAGAATCATCTCTACCCTGCAACCTTGACCCTTCCTCCTCGTTCTAGATTTGAGGGGTTTAATTTGTTCTGTTTATGACTCTCTTTTTGTCGCTATAGATCCTAAAATTTCCATTCCTTTATAGTCATCTGATCATCCCCTCCTTTCCCTGTTTTTACTTCTATTAATAGAAATAAAAACAGGGAAGGCTTACTTGTGCTCATATTCTGCCCTGAACAGTAAGACTCTGTGGCACTTCAGAAGCTTTTACATTCTCATTGAAGACCGTGGAGCCAATGAATAACAATAGTAGTAGTAGTAGTAATAATGTTATAATTGTCAATAATAATACTGTTTAACATTCAATGACTATAATACTATATGTCAAGCACTGTGTTAAGGGTTCCTTATATTATCTAATTGACATTATCCTTAGATCCTTAGAGGAGTACTTCTAATGAGGTAGCTACTATTATTATCTCAGTTCTGAAGGCAGAAACTGAGGCTCAGAGAGGTTAACTGGCTTGCCCAGGGTCACACAGCTAGTATGCAGTGGAGCCCGATACCCAGGCTGTCCAACTCCAGTGGCCACATGCTTGAGTTGGTTCTTCTGTGGTCTGAAGAGCATTGTTTGTTGGTATTAGGAAGACTGCTCACCTTTCATCCCTCAGCTCAGTGCTCTCTGATATCATCAACTAGGTAACCCTCCCTGGTGTGTAGGCTCCTCTGGCCCCTCTGTACCTCTCTTTTGTTCCACTTCTTAGGATTTGAAAATATGTATTGATTTCTGTGGTTATCAGATTAATGTCTGTTTTTCCCTGTAGTTTCCAAGTTCCATGAAGGCAAAGGTTGAGGTGGTTTTACTCTTGCTGTATGCTTGGTGCCTGTCACACACAGGGCACTCAATAAATGTTCGTTGAATGACAGTGCCACAGAAGGAGCATCTTCTAAGGGCCAGGCCACAAGGCTGCCTGTGACCAGCCTCTGGTGGGTCTAAGTGGTACAGTAGATGCTGTTTCAGGGGATAGGAGAAGTATGCTGAGAAACCCAGAAGAAGAAGGGCGGGGGGGTGGCAGTTGGAAGGACCTGGAATGATTCACAGAGAAGGGGTTATTTGCACAGGATTTTGAAGGATGCATAGGAGTTTTCCATGTAATGAAAGTTGGCTCAAGTGGGGTGGGGTAGGCATGCTGGGCAGAAGGGACAGCATGAGCAAAGGCACAGAGGTGTAAAGTGTAGGGCTGGGTACTCGTCAGGGGTCCCCGTGCGTTGCTTTATGGCACCTGCTCATGTACATTCTGAAGGTCCCCAGGTCGATCTGGGCACTCTCAAAATCTTGGCCCCAAGAAAACCATTTAAATCCACGGCACACATCTGCACACCCAGAAATGCGCTTGCACAGACTAAGTCTGGGCGAAGCAGAGGGTCCCAGATCTGAGTGTTTATCCCCACCCTGCCTACAGATGGAGGCTCTAGAAATGCCTAACAGAGGGTCAGATCCGTATCTCAGGAGACACAGGATGTTGGAGAAGTTGGCAGTCATCTAAAAGGCACACACGAGTTGTACCAGTGGGAGGGAATGCTTCCCACACCAGTGAGACAGGGAGAGTACAAAAGAAACATGGGCTTTTAGCTGTCAGTGTGCCCAATACAGAGATAAGTGGGAGGAAGCCGAAGCACAGTGATCTACTTAAGTCACAGGAGAGTTCCAAAGTGGTGAAGCTGGGTTTCAAGCCCAGGTCTGTACGGCTTCCCTCCTGCTTCCTCCTACCTCCCTGCCTAGCCCGGCGTGGTGAGCAGTAAGGGCTGGGGTGGAGCGTGGGGAGAAGGATGGAGAGCCAGCTCCCAGGGCAGCCAGAGAGGTGGGATGTGCCTCTGCGTGGATCCAGGGATGGACAGAGTTGTTCTGAGGTCATTTCTGGAAGTTATGCAAGGACACCATGTCTAGATGGAGTTGTGGCCTCAGAGGGGGTTGCTCAGCCAGTTTGGCCCACCCTGGGTGCCTGAATCTTGATTCTCTCTCCCTCCCTTCCTCCCTCTCTTTCTTTCCCTCTCCCTCTGTCTCCCAACACTTACATGCTTTCAAAGAGCTCAGAACTGAGGAACAGCAGCTCTCTGATGTTTTCTTTCCTTCTAGGTGTTGACGGAGCCTGTGCCCAAGTGGAGAAATGTCCGTGGCCATAATCCTCTGGTGAGTGGGTTATTTCCTTCATGAACCACCAGCTTCCTCCCAAGCAGCTGGGAAAAGCAGTGCTGATGCCTGAGCATGAGCCTGATCCCACATTCTGCCCGAGCATTTTCCTTGCTCTTAGCTGAGGAGGAGGAGAGGGCAGGGACGAGTGGAAAATGGCAGCATGTTGGTGATCCCAGGTGGGTGTGCACAGAGTCCAGTGACCTCCTGTCTGCTATCCTGCGTGGCTGGCTTCAGCTACCGGGTGTCCTCCTCCTGCTTTTTCCACCCCCACCTTCTCCTAGAAGAAACCCATCAGAACCCAGGTCTTAGGCCTAGTTCCCAGGACCCAGCTCCAGGTAACCACATTTTGTGGTAAACACCTGATTTGAGTTGTACTTGGCAAGTGCAAGGACAGAGACTCTGTCTGGCTCTCCTGCAGGTACCTGTCTGCTTCCCCAAGGGCAGACGTAGCAAGCAGAGGCTCCAGTGTGCCTGTGCCCTTCCTCTTCATCCCGGTTCTGGTGGCTCTGCTCTAGCTGCTTGACAGAAGTGGGTGCAGTGTGAGTGCTGCAAGATGGAGCTTAAGAAAGAGATGCAGATTCTGGGTTCCTGCCCCATGACATAGGTACCATTAGTCTCATTTTCACTTGAAGAGACTGCAACTCAGATAAGCTGCCCAAGTTGCCCAAGGTCACACAGCTGGAAAATGACAGATCTGGGTTTGAACCTTGGACTCTGAAACCTGTACAGCCCCCTCACTTGTGATGGCACCGGTGGCATCTTTTCGTGTGGTTCACTAGACTGCATTTCCATTAGGGAGAGGGACTGTGTCTCTTTTGGCTCATGATTGTTTGCTAGACCATAGCACACTGCCTAGCACATAGTAGGTATTCATTCATTCATTCATTTAATTGGTATTTATTGTCTGTACTAGACATTGTTCTGGACTCTGGGGTTATGGCAGTGAGCAACACAAAGCCTTTGTTCTCTTGGCCTGACTATTCCAGTGGGGAGAGGCAGAAGACAAATAAATATATATTGGGTGGTGATAAAAGCAATGAAAAAAGCTAAAGCAGGTAAAAGGATGTTACTTAGATAAGGCAAACCTTCTGTGTTGGTTTGAGTCTTTTGTGGACCCCAGAAAACTGTTCTCAAATTGGTCCATTCCTGTGGGTGCGGGACCCTTTTGATTGGATTGGATTCATTTGAGGGCCTTTGATTGGATTGCTTCAGTGAGGTGTGACCCAGGTGGGTCTTGGCTCTCTTGTTAGAGTCCTTTCTAAACATCAGACTGAAAGCAGAGAGACACAGAAAAAAGCCTCAGAAACAAGGAGGCTGGAGGCTGGAATCAGTGGAACACAGAGGCATGAAAAGAGGCCCCTGAATGGCTAGGCCCACAGAGCAGCTTGCAGTTGAAGAGACAAGGCCTGGAGGAGAGGGGAGAGACTGACAGATGGATAGGGTGCCCTGCCATGTGCTTGATTACCTACAGCTGAGCTTGGAGAGAAAGCATCTTTAGATGACGTTGCCATGTGCCCCATCGCCCACAGCTGCAGCTTGGTGAGAAAGCATCTCTTGATGATGCCTTGATTTGGACACTTTCACAGCCTTGGAACCATAAGCTTTTAACCTAATAAATTCCCATTATAAAAGCCAACACATTTCTGGTATATTGCGTTGGCAGCCTTCTGCAAACTAAGTCTTCATTTGAATAAAGTCTTAGCGTCTTCTCTAAGAAGAGTCTTCATTTGAATAAAGACTAGAGTCTTCATTTGAATAAAGAATCCCAGAGTCACGAAAGGAATTTCACCTCAGTGGGAGAAGAATGGGAATGCCAGTCATCCTCTTTGGGTGTAACAAAGAAACCTCAGAAACATTTCTATTCTTCAGAAAACAGGGAGGAGCCAGTGCTGGATTATTAAGTAGGACAACTAGGGTTGCAGACATGGGGGGTTTTAGGTGGCATTTCATAGGGCAGAATCACAGTCTCAGAAGTCTGAGTATCCTTAGTACAAATAGCACTTCCAGTGAGGGTTTATGTAAAAAATACCACTGAATCAGATATTTTTACATAAGCTTCCACTCTGGACAGAAGAGCAAGATTGATAATTTGTGAATAGTCTCAATCCATCACTTTATCTAAATTGGTTTTCTGATGCAGAAAGGTGTCTGTTTCTGCACCCATGGGGCAAGAGGGTGGTTTTCTTAACCTTTCTGAGGTTTTCTTTCACCCAGTTAGGAGGGTCTGCAGTTTTTAATGCAGAGCACTGCAGTTTCATTAGTTAGCTCCAAGAGACAGAGAAAAAAAAAGCAAAAACATGAAAAAAAGCAGAATAAGATAGTTACAAGTGGGATATGGGGCATGAAGTGTTTTGTATCTACAGGGGTTAGAGAGTGATATTGGGGGGGACTTCTATTTTAGATAGGATAGTGGGGGAAGGTATCTCTGATAAAGTGACATTTGAGTAGAGATCTAAGCAAGGTGAGAGAGTGAGCAATGCAGATAGAGCATCCAGATAGAAGGAGTAGCACGTGCAAAGATCCTGAGGTGGGAGCGTGCTTGGCTTCTTTGGGGAACACTGAGGAGCCTCATGTGGTTGGAAGCTGAGCTAGAGGGAGAATGGTAGGAAGAGAGAGAAGATGGAAATGATTAGGGCCCAAGGGGCTATGATAAGGGCTTTGGGTTTCATTTTGAATGCAGTGGGAAACCACTGGAAGGTTCTGAGCAGGGGAGTGATTTAGGTTTAACTGATTTAGATTTTTCTAAATGATTTAATGATCTTTTGTTAATGTAAGTATATTAATTCATATAATTATTAATATATTAAAAATATTTACATTGATATAAAATGATTTGTTGATAATACTGTACAATATACTTATTCAACCAATGCCATGAAAATACTAATATTCAAGCCAAAGACTTTAACTTTTCTTCATCTGGCCCTCCAGAAAAGAAATTATGTGAAATCTACCACATTCTGAATTTAAAAGAATTTATCTTAACTCTGGGCTTTGGAGCAGTAATTGCCTGTGAGAAGTGTTAGCTTTAAAATTCAGACATTCAGATGAATAAAAAGAAAGGAGAGGGGGGGTTGTTAACATTTTGATATGTGATATGGAAGGAAATTGTGGCTACGGTTTCCCTGGAAAGGATTGGTCTAAAATAACCGTATTAAATCCTTAATGGTTCTATGACTAACACCACCATTTAACACCTAAATTATATATCTAAATTTACAAATGTATTTGCTTATTCTATTACATTTAGTCCGAATCAACATCAGTAATCAGCAAAACACTTAACAATATGTAATAATAAAATGCAAATAATTGCGAGCAAAATAATAACTGATTTAGATTTAACAGGCTCACTTTGGCTGTTAGAGAACAGACTGCAGGGGGCTCAAAGAACTTTTTTTAAAAATAAAATTTTATTGAAGTATATCATTCATACAGGAACATACAAAAACAAGAAGTGTATAGTAGGGAAGCGGGTGTGGCTCAGTGGCTAGAGCCCCCGTTTACCATATGGGAGGCCCGGGTTCGCGTCCCGAGGCCTCCTTGTGAGGGCACGC
>JAQZBX010093527.1:0-12122 GCA_029593785.1 Cabassous unicinctus | reverse complement strand
CCCACCCCACCCCCCCCAGGAAATGGGAGAGAGAGGGATGCAACCTAAGGTTGATTCAGCTTTTGGCCAACAAATTTGGTCTGCTGTGTCCCATGAGCCCTTTCAAACCAGGAGGGGCCACACCATTGTTTGCCCTGGGAGCTGGATTGGGACTAAAGAGATCCGACCCTATCAGTCACCTTCCCTGCTGACTGGGACTGGTTATTGAGGATGCAGAGGGGAGTGGAATTATTTCCTACCAGGGAAAAGGGAGAAGGCTGCCAGCAAAGATTGGAGAACTGCCTCTAAGAAAGTTTGAATTGCAAGGCTCTAAATAGTCTCCAGGCAGGATCCTCTGTCACATTGTTGCAGTAGGTGTTGCAGCAAACAAACGACCAGGCTTTGAACTGAGAGGGCTGTCAAAGAGCACCATCTGCTGGTGGATCTATGAAGTGCATGTGAGGAAATTAAAAGTAAATAAGTAAGAGAGGCTTTTTCCAGCTTTTTTCCTCCTGCCCCCAAGGCCCTTGAAAGTGGGTCTGCAACCCATTACTCAGTCCATGGCCCAGATTTGAGCAACTAACAGGGACAATCCTAAAGACCTAGAACAGGTTGAACTAAGACTCAAAGAATGGCAGTAACAACCTCCTGCCACTAAATCCCTATGAAAGAGAGAGAAATTGAGCATCGATCAAATGCCTACACATCAGCAAAAAATTACAAGCTATACTAAGAAAATGGAAGAAATGGCCCAAGAAAAGGAATATATCAAACCCTAGATGAGACACAGGACTTGAGAGAGCTAATCAATGAGATTCATACAGATTTGCAAAATCAAATCAATAAGTTGAAAGACAATATGGCTAAAGAGATAAAGGACATCAAGAAGACATTGTGCAAGCACAAAGAAGAATTTGGAAACCTGAATAGAAAAGTAACAGAGCTCATGGGAGTGAAAGGCATAACAGGTAAGATAAAAAAACACACTAGATGCATACAACAGCAGACTCAAAATGATAGAAAAAAAGAATAAGTGATACTGAAGACAGAATAGGTGAAATTGAAGAGAGAGAAGAACAGAGAGCAAAGAATGGGGGAAAAAAATTGAGCAGGGGCTCAGGGAGTTGAACGATAACACGAAGTGCAACGACATGTGTCATGGAAGTTCAAGGAGGAGAAGAGAAGGGAAAAGAGGCAGAAAGATTATTTGAGGAAATAATGGCTGAAAATTTCCCAGCTCTCATGAAAGAAATGAATTTACATGTCCAAGAAGCACACTGTACCCTAATCAGAATAAATCTGAATAGACCTGCTCAAAAACAAATACTGCTCAATATATCAAACATCAAAGATAATGAGAAAATTCTGAGAGCAGCAAGGGAGAAGCAAACCATCACATACAAGGGACACCCAGTAAGACTTAGTGTGAATTTCTCATCATGGAGATGAGAAGACAGTGATATGGTCTAATTAAGAAACTGAAAAAGAAAAAGAAAAAAAAAAAAAAAACCACAATTGGGGTTACTTGTACATGTGATAGGAAGAAAAAAATACAGATTTAATATGGTTGTAAAGTAGATCAATTGTTCACTTTTAAATTTGTATAATTTCATTGTCCCACTTACATCTGAATTCTGGACTCTGAATACTAAATTCATTATTTAGCAAAGTACTTAGTGTACTGAGATGCATGTTCATCAGCTCTGTGGTATTTACATGGTGACTACATTGTTCTTATCAACAAAGTTGTACCAGTCTTCCCAGTTCCTCTCTACCCTTTTCCTGCCATCAGCTGTATTCAACCACTATGATTGTGGCACTGGGGTGGATTGAATTATGGATCCCACTTTAGACATGTTCTTGGTCTTGATTCGCATACCAGTATGTGTGAACCCATTGTAAATAGGATGTCTTAAAGATGTTTTTTAGTCAGCTGAATGAGGGTGGGCCTTAATCCAGATCATTGGAGTCCTTCATAAGCAGAAGAAACTCAGACACAGAGAAAGCTACAGTTAGGAGCTGGAAGCCTTAAGTCAATGGAACCTGGAAGCAAAAGGAGTGATATCACCCTGTGTTGTGAGGCAGATATACAAGACAAGGAACCCCAAGGATCACCAGCTACCAGGATAAGAATGTTTGAGACTTGTGCAAATATTCTTGCTGTCCTGATTTTGTGATAATCAGGGTAGGCTAAACATTCGCTATATTAGAAACCATGCGTGTGTCCCTAGACCTAGTTTTTCTCCCTAGGTCTGGTTTTTGGAATTCTGGTGATAAACTGAGCCTGATTTATTATATGACCATCTTGTATGGGAAAAGAGTGTAACTTTGGGTATCTTTGGTCAACCTTAAGAGATATAGCAGGGGGATGGATGCGGCTTGGGTGGTTGGGCATCCGACTACCACATGGAGGGACCTGGGTTCGATCCCAGGGACCTCCCGGTAAAAAGAAAAATATTGAAGGTGTTTGGGCCACCAGGCCCTACACGTGGGTGCACCGCCAGGCCCCGCAAGCCACACAGCAAGATGATGACCTAACAGGAGAGTGACGCAAGGGAAAGCCAAGACAAGACACACAGAAAAACCAGGAACTAAGGTGGCGCAGGTGGTAGGATGCCTCTCCCACATCAGAGGTTCCAAGGATCGAATCCCAGTGAAGACAGGAGGAGAAGGATGAGAAGAGAGGGCAGGAAACGGACACAGAGTCGCCCAGCGAATGGACACAGAAACAGCAAAAATGGGAGGGGGGGGGCGTGTAAAAATGGATAAAAGTAAATACATAATTAAATACTTTAAAAAAATGTATAGGGGAGGAAGATACGGACTATAGTTGGTAGTAATAATTTGACGATGCTCTTTCATGATTTGTTGACAAATGTTTCACAACAATGCAGGGTTTTTTTTTGGGGGGGGGTGATATGTGGGAGCCCTGTATGATGTTATGCATGTTTGTTTTGTAAGTTCACAATGTTTATTGAACACTTATAGTTTATGTATGTTCTGTATGAATGATACATGTCAATAAATTGTTTTTTTTTTTAAAAAGAATGTTTGAGACTTGGGGAGAAAGATCGCCTCGCTCACTCCATGATTTTGGACTTCTCTTAGCCTCAAAATTGTTAGCCAACAAATTCCTCTTGTTTAAGCCAACCCAATGTGAGGTCTGTCAAACCCTCCTGAAATATGTGCCACCTCCTATATTGCTGACTTGGACTGACCTCTCATAAGCTCCTGAAATTCTTGACTCCCTTCTCTTTGCCATGTCTGTTTTGATTCCAAGATTTTTTAACTGACTCTGCATTCCTGACTTGCCCCGGCCACATTTTTGGCTTACTGCTTAGCTTTTACTCTAATTGCCTTTTTATGCCCATGGCTGGTTATACAGTGATTCTCACCCCATCCTTTCTGATATTCTATAATAGCTATTGACACTTGAAACTTTTCACCCTTGATTTGCCTTAAACTTCTGTTTCTTACATAATTCCTTTCATCTTCCTTGAGGCTGTTGGTTAGTCCTGGCCTTCCTGCTGCCCACATCTGCCAGCTGTTAGCTGAATAAATAAGCAGAAAGCCTAGGCAAATGTGGGAGACTATTTTTGCATGTCTGGTTATCTGTGAATATTCAGGGAAGGATGTTGTAGAGCTTTGAGGCTGAGTTTGCAAATTCTGGAGACAGATGCACTTTGCTCGAATCCTGGTTCAAACATTCACTAGTTGTGGGACCTTAGCAGGTTTCCTTACCTCTCTATTCCTCAGTTTTCTCAATGATAATATGAAAAGAGCAAGAGTTTCTACCTCGAGTTTATTGTAAAGATTATGTTAAATAAATTGCTTAGAAGTGTCCAGCACATAAAATGCACTAAAATGTTAGCTATTATTATTATTAATCTTCAAACATGGTATTTGGTCATAATTGTTAATACCTAAAATTGAATATTATATCTAAATGACTATTTTTCTGACTTTTAGGAATCATTATGAGTGGATTATTGAGTAGACTTAGCTTCCTTTACACAACTATTGAACCAATTATCTTTACGTTGTACCTATTTCAGTAAACGGAAAAGGAGAAAAATCATTATAGTAAATTGTTTGGAATATTATCTCAGTCTGTGTTTCAAAGACCCAAAGAGTGTTAGGAACCTAAAAGAATGGAAATCATGGAACACCCTGGAGCAGAATGGAAACTGTAGAGCAGCCTGTTCCATAGCCAAGTTGCTGGGTTAGGCAATTAATAGTCTAGCTTAAATTTTGAACAGTAGAGTTTGAATTTTGGATCCATGTATAAGACAGATAACATTTTCACCAGTGGTGATTCTTAATCACTGTGTTATATGTGTTCATTTTATATCATTTCACCTTCATGATCTGTTCAGTTCTTCACTTCAGTAAGGTTTGGGGTAGTAATGGTTGGTTAAAATTCCAAAGTTTCACTGGATTCCTGGCAGCAGTCTCAATGCTGGTTTTCATCCTAGGCTCACAGCAAAAGTGTGCATTCTTATTGACCACATACTTCCAGTCAGCTGCATAAAATCATTATTCGTGATTTAGGTTGAAAAACTTGATACTGGTGACCGGCATTTTCTTCCTGTGTATGATTGCCTGGAAGCTATGACCCTAACCACACAGAGTGATAGAGAATAATTTAAATAAGTATCCTTTAAAATATTATATATAGTTTCATTTCTTTTTGATGAGCAATATATCTTTTAATTTCAGAAAATATACTACTGAAGCTATTACTTTGTGAAGAAGAGTGAGGGACCAACATATTTAAATGTTCTCCAACCTCTAAATATGCAGGATTTCAGATGCTAAATATTTCCCTGAACATTCCTTGAGTAAATGAATAACTTGCCCTTTCAAACCTGAAACACATACTTGTTTCTTCATTCTTTTGGCTACCACTGCCTTACCCAGCTCAAGCCTTTTAAAATTAGTCAGAGGGAGACAAGTGGGAAGGTATAGACTTCTCACTTCAACAGACTGCTAAAGATGGGAAAGAATGGTGCTATTCAAAGACACTCTGTACTGAGAGATTTAGAATTCGGGATGGAAATAAACCCAAGAAAGAATGTTCGAAAGAAAACTTGTGAACCCACTGCAGAAGGCTGGATTCCAAGAAAATAGGCCCAATAACCATGAAACTGAGAAGTAAGTTTCTGAAATTATGTGTCTCTGTTTTTCTATTTCTCATTTGCTTGATATGTCAATCATTAGTTGGGTAAATCAGAGCCCTGCAACTAAGGATAAAATTTATTTAACCAAATAGTAAAATCTTATGCAAAAAGCAGTAGATTTTTATGTTTATATAATTGCCTTTTTATGTAATAACTAGCAGAAGTGCCCAACTTTTGACTTTTCCAAAAGAACATCATTTGTGTTAACTATCTGTAACCTTTTGATTCTGTAGTATGAGTTGTTTTTTAATTAAAAAAACTCTTTAAAGCATTTATTTTATTTCTATTAACATTGTTTGATTTGTTTTATTTCCATTTCCCATTTCATTAGTATAAATTTATAGAAGCAAATATCTTTTTTCACTCTAAACATGAGAACAGATGAATAAAATGAAATTATATTTAATGTCACATTCGTTTACAATATTGAGATTCTCAAAAGAGTTAATGGAAAAGAGAGAAGATTTTATTTTTTCCAGCCACGGGCTCATGGATTTTCTAATAAAACCAAATAATTAATAAAAATAATGGGCAAAAAAGACAGCATGAAAGTTTTGTTTTTTTTTAATAGATATGTATCAAAAACCGAATATTGGTCAAAATGCAGAGTAGTCCACTTAAAGAGAAATAAAAATAACAAAGACCTATTAGATAAAGCAAGATTATGCAGACGTATAGGAATAAAAGTTAATAATAAGCTAAAAACAGGGCACTACTTCTGCGTGGAAGCTAAAAATAGCAAGCCATGAAGTTTTTCTTCCCTTATTTATTCTATGTTGCTATCATCTGACATGGTAAACAGAACAGAAATGTTCCTGCTATCAAGAGCTTACTGTTTTCCTTCACAGTGGTATTTGACAATGGAGAGCATTAAATAAAAATAAGCAGTACTTTAACATTTTAACTTAGCTTTTTTTTGCTAAATTTAAAAAACCAAATTCCTTACTGTTTGAGTAAAGCTTAAAAATAAGGAAGTCAGAGGGAAAATACCAGTTTCCTTAGAGTGGAGGGGGAAAGCATCAGCAGTGTTGTATTTCCTGTTTTTAGAAAATAATTCCTAAAGCTTAACACTTGACAGCAGGCTTATTTTATGAAGGAATCACTAATTATAATATAGGGAGACTTGGGAGAAGTCTGTAGACTTAATTACAGTTGAAGTAGCCATGGAATAGACAGGAAGTTTCTTAGAGAAAATTGGGAAAGAAGAGACAAGAATACAGACCTTTGGCCTTTCTAGGGACCCTTTTAGCAGATGATAAGTAATGTCCAGCCATGGTTCTAACTGTATGTTATTTCTTTTTAGTCTAGCAGAGTCTCTTACCAATGAAATAACAAGGAGCACCACTTTCTGGCAAATACTAATATTAGATTCAAGAAACTGATTGACTAATTTTGACACAATACTTGTTTCAGATAAATACTGTTTTAGTTTCCTGGCTGCTAGAGCAAATTCCAAGCAGTTGGTTGGCTTAAACAATGGGAATTTATTGGCTCAATGTTTTGAGGCTCGAAGTCCAAAATCAAGGCATCATCATGGTGACACTTTCTCCCAGAAGATTGTGGTGTTTTGGGGCTGGCTGCAAGTCATACTTGGTCCTTGGCTTTTCTGTCACATGGCAGTGCACATGGCGGCATCTCCTGGCTTCTCTGGGTTCCATTGATTTCCAGCTCCTTCCCGTAGCTTTCTCTATCTCTGTGGCCTTCCTTATAAGGACTTCAGTAATAGGATTAAAACCCATCCTGGGATAGTGGATGTAGCTCAAACGGTTGAGCGCCTGCTTCCCATGTATGAGGTCCCAGGTTCAATGCCCAGTATCTCCTAAAAAAAAAAATCCTGATTCATGTGGGCCGCACCTTAACTGAAATAACATCATCAAAAGGTTCTATTTACAAGGATTCACAGTCACAGGAATGGATTAAATTTAAGATTATGTTTTTCTGGTGTACATAGTTCTAAGCCACCACAAATAGTGAGTGTACTTTTATGGAGTCCTATATAATTGTGCCAGAGAATGTCCAACTACAGTTCATTTAACATGGAGAATGCCTTTCCTCTGGCTGACTCTTACTACTCCGCCCCCAAGCCCCTCATTCTGCTGGGGTTCCTTCACTCCCTAGGTATCCCTCTTGCATTGGACTCCTTTTCAAACAACCCCAGGGAGTTAACCTACCATGGTATCTGGCTCACAAAATAGACTGTTTTGCTCTGCCATTGGAAGGAGTGCAACTCAATGACTATACAACCTCTCTTTCTCAGGTCGGCAGCTAAAGCAAGTTTTTTAATTAGTCCCCTTGAAGGTCCTCAATTGGCTTGATATGAGGAGGAAGCACTCCCTACCCCCCTTCCTAATGTATATGGAAGAGGATTTCAGACACCTTAAAATCAGGATTGGAAGCAGGACTTCCATTTAAAGATGGCAGGCTATCTACAACCACTAAGGTCCGCTCCTTTTCTTTCTTTTTTTTTCCTAGTATATTTTTCCTTTATTTTTAAAAGATACTTAGATTACATAAAATGCTATGTAAAAAAACATAAGGGATTCCCATATGTCCCACTCCCCACACCTCCCACTTCCCCCCACATTAACTTCTTACATTAGTGTGGTATATTCATTGCAATTGATGGACACATTTTGGAGCATTGCCACTAAGCATGGATTATACTTTACATTGTAGTTTATACCCTCTCTCACTCAATTTTGTAAGTTATGGCAGGATATATAATGGCCTGTATTTGTCATTGCAATGTCATTCAGGACAATTCCAGTCCTGAAAATGCTCCCTCTCCCTGCCTTTAGCACCTCCAGTGGCCACTGTCTCCACATCCATGATATAATTTCTTCCATTGCTAGAATCACAATAAGTCTATAGTAGAATACCAGTAAGTCCATTCTAGTCCATATTTTATTCCCCAATCCTGAGGACTCTGGGATGGTGATGCCCACTCCACCTCTAATTGAGAGGGGGCTTCAATCCCATATGTCTGATGGACGGGACTTTCTTGCTTGCAGTTGTAGACTCTCTAGTTTCCTTGGTATGGTGGTTGTCCATCCTCATCTCCTTGTTCGTTGTCCTGGGTGAGTCCAGTGAACTGGAGAGTAGGTGTTGCAACTCTGCTGAGGCTCAGGGCCCGGCTGGCATATGGACAGCCCAGATATTCAAGTCTCTTGGACGTACACCTACCCACTCCAGCACCAACTATAGGTTCAAATAAAAGGGACAGATGAGGCATGTGTAGAGAAGTCACATCTGAGTCCAACTCTGTCACACTTGGGAGCACAAACTCCAAAGTCACTCCTTTTCAAAACTTAACTAAAATAACAGCAAAAGAAAAAAAAAATTTTTTTTAAAGGACATAGACCCAAAAGAACAAAGAACAGAGGTGGAAATAACATCAACAGACTGGGACAGGTGGGAATGAAAAAGTTGAAAGTAAGCGAATCTGGGGAGTGAGAAAGGGGAAGGTATTAGAGGAATTGTTTTTAAGAAGAAGCCTGTGAGAGCTATTTGCTTTTCAGTTCATGTGTAACTTTGATAAAATTTTAAACTACATTTATAACAAGATAAATCAAATCAAATCATCATGTTGATTAAAAATTCACTTTACCTCTGTAAACCCAGCTTAAACAATATTCATTTCTTTATCACCTTGTACTTTTCTTATATACTTTCCTGGGTTGAAAAGTTAACTCACTCAACCACGGAGATTATTTCTCATCTCCAGGTTACTACAGCAGCTATTTGGGTTGTGAATGGAGATTCTAGAACAGGGCTTCTTGGTGCTGTTTTTAGGAAAATTCTATTCAATTCTATTCAAACTACAGGTTAACAAGCCAAGTTCCTTCGTTTAATGGGGCTTTTCAAGCCCACATCTTTTCTTACAACCTGGTGCATCACATCTGCCCTTATGTATTTTTTACTATAGCTTCAGATAACTTTTTTCTGAACTGATTTAAAAAGTTATGTACCCATTACCCAGATTACAAGTAATCATGTCTACCTGATTGGATGCAGTCCTTTTTTAAAAAACTTTTTATTTACTGTATCTATCTCATTATCTACCGTTCTATATACTACAGTAATTCAATTAATTTCCTCATGGAGCTTGCATATGGACAAAGGAAGACAACAACAAAACAAGAATAAACAGGAAATAAGTAAAGTAGGTAATAAGTGTTGTGGAGTAAAGATGATGTTGAGCCAGATGAAGAGAATCAGGTGTGCTGGCTGGGGGGTGGGGTGGGGGAGCAGACTGTTGGATTTTTTAAATGCTGGTGAAGATCAGCTTCATTGAGATGATAAAGATGAGCAAAGACTTGAAAGAGGAGAGGGAATTAGCAATGCAGATACCTGAGGAAATGGAATTTCAAGAAGAACACAAGAAGGCCCTTAAGTAGGACCTTCCTTGGCATGTTTCAGGAGCATCTAGAAGATAAGCATGACTGGACTGGAGTGGACAAGGGGAGAATAAATGGGATATGAATATATGGGAGATGAGTTTAGAGAGGTAATGGGGGCCACATCATATAGCATCTTATAAGTTTTTATTCTGGGCTATAGGACTAAAGCTCTTTCTCAGAGTAAAATGAGGAGTGGTCAGTGATTCAGAGCAAAGAAGTGACAAGATCTGACTAACATTTTGAAAGATTCTTTCTGGCTGGAATTTGGAGAATAGACTAGCAAGAGTGAAGGAAAGCTACTAATTAGGACGCTATTGCATGATCCAGGTGAAAGATGATGGTAGTTCAGATGAGCATGGTAGTTATTGAGGTAGTAAAAAGCGATCACACTTTGGATATACTTTAAAGGTAGAGCCAACAGATTTTCCTGATGGATAGGGAGTGGGGTTTGAGATAGTAGAGAGAAAGTTTTAAAAAGTAAAAGGACTCCAGGATCGAATCCTGGTGAAGACTGGAGGAGGAGGATGAGAAGAGATGAAACAGACACAGAGAATTGCCCAGTGAATGGACACAAAACAGCAAAATGGGGAAAGGGGGGTTTAAAATGGATCAAGTAAATAAATAAAACTTAAAAAAAAATAAAATAAAATAAAAAGTAAAAGGAGTCAAGTATTTCTCCAAGGTTTTTGGCCTAAGGAAATGGATGGATTTCCCCTGAAATAAAGTGGGAGAGAAGGGAGTGGAGATGGTTTGCTGAGAATCACGAATTTATTTCTGAATATGTTGCATTTGAGAAGTCAAGTAGGCGTTTTAGTGGGGATATAGAATAGGCAAGTTGACTAGACAAATCTGGAGTGTGGAGAAAATATAGGCTGGAAATATTAATTTGGAGGCTCATAACACATAGATGATAACATATTGATGAGATCACCAAAGGAATGATATAGATAAATGGCCAAGAACCAAGGCCTAGGGACTCCAGTGTTGGGAAGTCGATCTCACAAAAGAGACTGTGAAGGAGTAACCAGCAGAATAGGAAAAAAACAGGAGATTGTGGTATACTGGAAGCCAGTGAAGAAAGTATATTGAAGAGGAGATAGATGTCAACATGTTGAATAGAAACTGAGGCTCGACCATTGGATTTGATAAGGTGGAGGTCATTGTGACTTTAACAAGAGCAATATCAGTGAAGTGATGGTCCTGAAAGCCCAAATGGAATGGATTTAAAACAGAGCATGGGAAGAAAGAAACTGGACATGAATATAGGAAATTTCAAGGAGTTTTGATACAAAGGTAGCTGATGAAGGATATGCTTATCCATGGAGTATTTTGGGCCAAGAGGGGGCTTTTTTAAGATGGGAGAAAAAAAACACATATTTTTATGTGAATGAAAGTAATCCAGTAGGGCGAGAAATATTTGAAGAAGAGAATGGAGAGTTTCAGAAGGAATGTCTTTGAATAGGTGAGAGAGGATGGGAACAGATAGCTCAAAAATGGAAGCAGGAATTGTTTACACGAACAATTGAGATGGGTGCAGATGCTGGCAAGAGAGTCAATGTGGTACTATGGAAGTTCTCTGAATGCTGCTTTTTAAAGGGGTCCACTTGAAGCTCAGTCATAAATAGCTCTGAATAGCTTGCTTTTCATTACCATATGGTTACGTTTGAAAATGCCAAAATAAACTTAATAATCTCAACACTAAATTTTCTCAGACTAATTTGTTTAATTTCTCCTAGCAGTTCAAATAGGTCAATTTCCAATCATTAGCGAGTTTTTGTTTGACATGTATGTACATGTGCAGCCACTGCTGTGCCTGGATAAACTGAACAACCTGGCTTTTCTTCTGCTCATCTTCCTGAAACCTCTCCATATTCCCATTTCACATGTTCACCCATTATGATTGGCATGAGTCCAGATGGAAATGTTCATATTTAAACTGATGAATATTAATATTTTTGAGCTATGGAGAAGGAAAAAAAAAGGGTGCTGGCATGCCATACCCTAAATAAAAAGCATGATGAAGGTACAGATATTCATAATCTGTCTCAGCGAGAACTCCCCTGCTATCTTCAGTTACTTTTGGTAGAACTGCCAGATAATGGTTTAACTGAATACTGAACAGCTTACTTTAATGATATGATTTTTCAAACAAGGAAAGAAATGTTCATTGTTTCTTGGTTTTCATTTGTTTGCTGCAGCAGTTTGAGATTATTTATGAATTCTGAAAAAAGATATTGATTATGTTTGTAGACTGGTCTGTTCCTCTGGGCATGCTAACCCTTTGATTATATTAGATTCAGCTGAGATGTCTTTGATTGAATTATGTTAAGATTAGGGCTTTGATTCGACCACATCATTACGGCTACTGAGTTTCAGTCCCCGCCCCCTTTGTGACATTTAATCAAGGAGACACTCAGAAGTAGATACACAGAGAAGATACACAGAAGAATAGAGAGAGCTCCATAGACATGGAAGAGGAGAGAACTTGATGCTGGGTCCCCAGAGAGAGATGAGCCATTCGCCTGATAGTTTGCAGCTGAAGAGAACAGAGCAGCTACAGCTG
>JAQZBX010093526.1:0-10000 GCA_029593785.1 Cabassous unicinctus | reverse complement strand
TGCCCATGAAGCTGGTGAGCCTAGAGGAAGCTCAGGCCCGGAGCCTAGCTACTAACCATCCTGCCCGGAAGGAAAGGAGGGAGAATAGCCTGCCTGAGATTGTACCGCCCATGGGTACCCTCTTCCACACTGTCCTCGAGTTACCAGACAACAAGTAAGTGGCATCCTTGCAAATTGTGGGAGATGCTTGGGTGGAGGAGAGACAGAGGAGGAGAGGTATAGCGCCAGGGGCAGGATGGCAGCGTGAGTTGGGGGAGTGGGGTCTGGGTTGGGGTATAAGGAGACCCTCCAGCAGAAAAGGGAGCTGTCTCCACAGCTCTTGCATGCACCAGCAGTTGATCCACACTGCCCCACAGTTATTTAGATCCCCATCTCCTACCCGAGATCCCTAACACCATGGCAGGGGTGGGGTCACAGAGACCACGAGTGTGACTAAAACCCCTCACTCCTGGGTTTAGACCATAAGCTACTCAAAGTTTCCAAAGGGAAGTTTACTAAAAACAAAAACTCCATCCTCCTCCCCCATGTGACATTACAAAAGGCATAAAGATGAACCTCTTGACAGAGGCCAAGTTGACACATAGCGCCACTCCAGGCCGAGAGCTCTGGGCGGGCAGTGCTTGGGGGCACACAGCGCTTGGGAGCACACATTCCTGGTTTCCTTGACTCCTTGCAAACCTGTCAGAGCCCTCTCTCCCCTCTAAAAACAAACCATTGTTTTCATGTGTGGAGTATTTTCTTTCCTCATTTCTCCCTCTCACTTCCATCTCCATTGCCATCCCATCTTTACCCCCAACTCCCAACACAGAAGGAGGCAGCAATTGAGGCAGGAATCCTAATTCTAGGCAGACAGTAGGTGAAGGGTTTGAAAGCAATCTTTTCATTGGAGAATGTCATCCTCCAGCAGTTTGGTCAGTGAAAAGAGGCATGAAAACAGGCCCCTCAGACCTCTTGTCAATCCTGCCTAAGAAGGCAGGCCCGTTTCCCTCTGGGGAGGGCAGGAAAAGGGCTGCCATGTTGCACAGCTGCAGGAGGCACACATCTGGAGCACACCTGACCAGAAATCTCTTCATCTTCTGGAGTACCTGGATCATACTCTCGTGACTGAGCCCCACGGCTCTTCTCCCTAAATCCCTGGAGAATAAAACTCCTATCCAGGGATAGATGGGAGAAGAATGCCTCAGAAGGATCATCAAGTGCATTTTCTCTGGGCCTTCAACCACATGCAGGGTGCAGCCATACCCAGAAGATATGCCACTCTGTAAAATACACCCCAAGGCCAAGTGCTTGAAATGAACCAAGCCAGGTCCAGAGAAAACCACAGAGCACTGCAAATCTAGCCCTGATTGACTGTAAAAAAAAAACACACGGAGCTTCAGAGCTGGACTTTTCTATGAAAGCCCCTTAAGCCCTGCAGTGAAAAGGTCTTTTATGGACATGCAGAGTTTCACCCTGGAACTTCATGAAGTCCCAGGGCAGGGCTGAGCCAGGATAGGGCAAGGCCTCTGTGGTGACCCCTAGTGGTGCCAGGCTCTTCTGCACCCTCTCCACCCAGCTTAGCAACCTGTTCCCCATCTTCTACTGAAGCAGCCTGTTAGGCACCGGGGCACTGAGGAGCAAAGCCAGAGACACTGCCCACTGCACTGCTCTGCAGTGAGTGTTAACCACACGCAGCAGAATGCTACTCACCCCACCCCCACCAGCTCCTCTTCCTCTCTCACGCGGCCCACCAAGGAGCAGAAATAGGCCAGACTTCTTTTCCAGGCCAGCTTTCTCATCAGCGCTTTTTCAGTCCATGAAAGTCTTCACCAGTCCTTTCCTCATCTGTCAATGTCCCAGCAGTTCAGCTGCTGTTCATAACAGCACTATGGCCCATCATCTTTCGGGTTTAATCCTATTTTTAAAAATAGATATTTTTGAAACCCCAGGACTAATTGTGTACCTACATTCCCTCCAAGGAACTGTGTGGTTGTTGGTGACCTCTGAATCTCCCACCCATCCTGTGTGTGCCCTACCCCTGCCTTTGCCCCTTGCCCTGGGGGATATGGCCTCTTGCTCTGATTCATGAAAGTCTAGCTTAATCATCTAGGGCATCCCCAGACAGGGTGAGAGTCAGGCTCAACTTGGATTTGAGCGGAATTTCCTGAAATGTCCAAGTCATTCATAACTAAGAATATGATTGGGATATTCTTTCTCAATTCAAAAGTCCCATTGAAATGATCAGTTATCAAACTAACACATTACGGCTTGGCTTTTTTTTAGAAGAAAGCTCTCCAGTAAATCTAAGAAGTGGAAGTCAATATTTAACCTGGGACGTTCTGGATCAGACTCCAAATCAAAGCTGAATAGAAATGGGAGTGTGTTTGTGAGAGGCCAGAGGCTCTCAGGTAAGAATCAACATCAGTCGTAGTTTATGATTTTATTTTATTTTATTTTTGCTAATCTTTGGTTTGATCACCTCAAGCTCCCTAGCCCTGAAAGAGAAACTTATAAATTAACTAGAGGGTCTTTCTCTCTCTCTCTTTCTCTTTCTTTCTTTTATTTTTACTTTTGAAATCATTTTGAACTTACAAAAAAGTTACAAAAATAATACATGGAAATCCCGTAAACCCTTCACACAGAATCCCCTACTGTTATCATCTTGCACAACTGTAGTACAATTATCAAAGCCAGAAAATTAATCTTCATACAATACTTTAACTAATTTATAGATCTTATTCAAAATTTCACGAGTTGTCCCACAAATGTGCTTTTTATGGCCCAGGATCCAATCCAGAAACCTATATTATATGTTATATCTCCTTAATCTCCTCCAATCTAAGACAGTTCCTCAACTTTTCTTTGTCTTCCATGACTTTGACATTTTTGAAGAGTAGTGGCCCTTAGTTTTAGAGAATACCCCTCATTTGGGTTTGTCTGATGTTTTCTCCTTTTCAATTGAAGTGAGGCATTTTTGCAGGACTACCACAGAAATGCTATTGTGTACCCATCTTAGTGTACCACATTGGGAGGTACATGGTCTCAATATCTTATTGTTGGTAACATTATCTTTGATCACTTGGTTAAAGTTGTATCTACAAGATTTGCCACTCTAAAGTTGCTATTTTTTTTCCCTTGAAAAATATCCCATTTTTCATCATATTTTTGTCCATGAATGTTAGCATCTATTGATGGTTCTTGCCTTTAACAGTTATTACTGTAGTGTTTGCCAAATGGTGGCTTTCTATTTCCTTCATTCCTTTCACATTTGTTAATTGGAATTCTACTGTAAGGAAGAAGTATCCCTTTTTCCTCAGGTCATGATTTTAAATAGGAATTCTGTACTGTGGGACTTATTTCTGACGAGTGAATAGGAATTGATGCAGGAAGGAATTGAGGGACCTACTATGTAATGGGGAATATAGCCCACCCAGCTGAATACTGTGTCAGGTAAGGGAAGACCAAGGAAATTTGTCACAATGGTCTTTAGTGTTGTAGGTTGAAAGTATGGTAATATGGGGGGGCAATAATTATGAAAATGAGTTATAAAAGGTAAATGTACAATGTAATGGCCAACCCTGGTTTGAAAAAAGAAAGAGCTACAAAGGATAATTTTGGGGACAAATGAAGAAAAAAAACGGACTGGATATTAAATGATAGTAAAGAATTGTAAATTTTCATAATGTGGTAATGGTTTTCATTTCCTAGGACTGCCATAATTAAGTAACACAAATTGGTTGGCTTAAAACAACAGAAATTTAGTGTCTCTCAGTTCTGGAGGCAAAAAGTCCAAAATCAAGGTGTTGGTAGGGCCATATGTTCTCTGAAGTCTATAGGGAAGAGTCTGCTCCATGCCTTTCTCCTGGCTTCTGGTGGGGCTTGCCAGCAATCTGTGACATTCTCAGCCTCAGTTGTCACGGGGCTAACCCATCTATCTGTCCGTGTCCAAATTTCCTTTTCTTTTAAGGACAACAGTCATACTCAATTAAGGGCCCACCCTACTCCAGTATGCCCTCATTTTATTTGCCTAATTCCATCTTTAATGACCCGATTTCCAAATAAGGTCACATTCCAAGGTTCTGTGGATGAAGATTTCAACATGTCTGTTGGGGATGTAATTCAATCCATAACATATGCTAAAATTGAAATAGTTAAGGATGAAGTGTCAAAATAATGGCAATTTCAAATGGGTCAGGAAAATATAGGTAGGTAAATAGCAATGTAGACATAGATAAAGCAGATATTTGGCAAGATATTAACAATTGTTGAAATTAGATGATAGGTTTAGAGATCTCCAACTTTTTCAAATGTTTGAAAATTTTAATAATAAAGATTTTGAGGGCTCCTATTTCTCCACATCCTCTCCAATGGGAATGTAGAATGGTACAGCCACTGTGGAGGACTGTTTGGCAGTTCCTAAGGAAGTAGAATATAGACTTGCCGTGGGACCTGACAATACCATTGCTAGGTATATACACAGAAGTACTGAGAGCAGTGACACGAATAGACATCTGCACACCAATGTTCATAGCAGCATTATTCACAATTGCCAAAAGTTGGAAACAACCCAGGTATCCATCAACTGATGAATGGATACATAAATTGTGACATATACACACAATGGAATATTATGCAGTGGTAAGAAGAAATGAAGTCGTGAAACATATGACAACATGGATGAACCTGGAGGACGTTACGTTAAGTGAAGTAAGCCAGACACAAAAGTACAAATACTGTATGATTGCCCTATTATGAGCTAAATATGCTATATGAAATATAAATATATTATAGGAAATATGAAAAAAAGATTTTGAGGGAAAATTGAAGAATTAGAATGCTTATATTTAATGCCTATAAGAAAAAAAAGAGAGAATATTTTACAGACTTTCCTGGAGCCCAGTGATAACTGAAAGCCAAGGATCAGAAAGCACAGATGCTAGGAATCTTCACGTTTGCCTGCTGGTGCAATGAGGGATGTCACAGGGTATTGTGGTTACAAGGATGCAGGCTGTAAGGAACTCAGACCTCAGCTGGCTTACGCAAAGGGGGAATGCAGGGCAGGCTGCACAGGATAGTTTAGTGCAGTGTCTCTATCTCCATTTCTCTGTGTTTTCCTCTGCTGTGCCCTCCTCTGTTGGTCAGCTTCATCCCCAGACTGGCTTCCTTTGCTGTGACAAAATGGCTATAGTAGTTCTAGGCTCTACCTGTGAATATCAATACGCCCAGATGGAGAAAGAACATCATTTCTGGTGGCTTGCTCCTAAGAGCAGGGCCTGTGCTTTCACAGAAGCCCCCATCAAGCTCCTGCCATGACTCAGTAGCCTTAATCTGTCCACTGAGAGGATCAGTCCCTCTGGCTAGAGGAGTGCCTTGTGCTAACTGACTTAGGTCTGGGTTCCAATTACTGTGGCAAAGGAACAGAATCACTAGTCAGGTGCATCCAAGAAGTACCGGGCTCTGTGGGAAGGGAGAAGAGGGAAATGGAGTCTCTGTAGGCATCTATAATTTTCATTATTTGGGGAAACACAATCTTTCACAAAATGGAAAGACAGCCCAAGTGAAGAAGGCAAGTTGCCACAGGTAATGGTAGATCAGACACAAATCAGAAATTTGGAGTCTCAGAGGAGAATTTGAGGGGAGGAATACCTGGCAAGAAAAAGCTCCTAATGGAACAAGAGATTTGCACATCAAAGAGAGAACTCCAGTTACAGACTCAGTGATACAATGAAAGAGGTTCACCAAGTGATGAAGAGTCAAAAACAATAGAACAAAACAAAGGAATGAAAATGAAATAAATAAGTTGCCTTGATCTTGACTTGGGAAGATTTCCACCCCCATATGGAGCAAATCCAAGATGCTGGATCAAGTGGTGGTGAACTCACAGAGTGCACAGAATGTCCCTGGCCAGGGCTTCTCAGCATGACTGCCCCTCAGAATCACCCACAGAGTGGTTCACACCCACAGCCATCCTGCCTCGGGAGGTCTGGGGTGAGTTCTGAGTATTGGTAATACTTAAAAGCTCCCCAGGTGATTCTGATATCTGGCCAGGGTTGAAAATTCTGGTCTAAGATCTTCTGAACAAACTAATCAGAGATAGTCCACCCAACCAGCTGCATTTTGATGGGATAAGGGGTGAAATTAAAGAACCATCAGTGTCAGTACAAGTGCTTCCCTGTGGCCTTGACTATTTCCTTTCACCAGAAGAGTTTTGCCGAAACCCTAGAAACCAAAGACCAGTGGGCTTACAGTCATAACTGAGGTGGAATCTATAATTGAAGACAGGCCATGTAACCCTGTAACATAACACCACCCACAGGGCAAGCCAGTATGGTCTCTGTAAGTGGCACATGGCCTTGCTATCTGTTGAATTACGCATGTGAAAAAAGGGAATTGGTGATTAACATATTTATTTAAGATTTATTTTATTTATTCCCCACCCCCGCCCCACCCCCCAGTTGTTTTGCACTCGCTGTCTGCTCGTCTTCTCTTTAGGTAGTACCAGGAACAGATCCTGGGTCCTTCCAGAGTGGGAGAGAGGTGCTCAATCTCTTGCGCCACCTCAGCTCCCTGGTCTGCTGTGTCTCTTATTGTCTCTCCTCTGTGTCTCTTTTTGTTGCATTATCTTGCTGCGCCAGCTCTCCTGCATGGGTCAGTGGTCTGCATGGGCCAGCTCTTTGCTCAGGCCAACTTGCCACACGGGCCAGCTTTCCTTTCACCAGGAGGCCCTTGGAACTGAACCCTGGACCTCCTGTATGGTAGATGGGAGCCCAATCACTTGAGCCACATCCATTTCCCTGATTAATATATTTAAATAATTCTTAAAATCTTTAAATGAACTCTATAACTAAAGCCATTTAAAAAATTTACTCACCATCAACAATTATTGGGTAGGCTATTTTTGGTGAGGGCTGAGGGGTATTTGACCATATTTAGAAAATTGAACAGAGATAACAAAGGATCAGAAGAAGTAGAGAATTGATTGTTTGGGGATGCATAAACTTGGGAACCTCCCAGAGACAAGTATTTACACTTTTTGTATATTATCAAACAAGAAGAGTTAAAGAAACTCTCCAAAATGAGTTCTTCTGGGCAGAGAAATCCCAAAGCCATAGGGATAAGCTAAGAAAGGGAACTCAAGGATCCAAAGGCTGCCAGAAAACTGGTGGACACAATTCCCTGAGGCCAAGCCAAGGTCCCAGACAGAAAAATATAATCTAAATACAGAGCCCTGGGCTCTTAATTAGCATCTAGAAAAGGGTCCAGGGCCTCCTTGGGAACTGTTTCCTAAAACAGTAGCTCTAAAGTGCTGCTATGGCCACCAGGCCACAATGCACTGCATCGTCAGAAAGAGGATCAAGCCTAAAGGAAAACACTGATCCAGGCCCAACCCCCAAACTGCTGTGCACCCGCCAGGACACTCAAGGTCACCTGGCCACTGACCTTCAAGGCAGACACATGAAAACTGGAGAAAGTCCAGAAATGCAGCACCCAGAAAGCAAAGGCTAAAAGTTTGTCTCAGGATCCATGAATGAAGGGATGCTGGCCAGGCTGTTTTAGGATAATAAATCAGTTTGTAAATTTGTGGAAACAGCAGACTTTCAAAGGATAAGAAGTCTACCTTAATATTGGAAATAAGGACGTTGGAAGGCAATCTCAGCCATCTCCAAGGGTTTGAGGGGGGGTGGCTGTGTAGCAGTGCCTGACCAGGGATAAGCCCAGAGCTGGGTAGGCCAAGGGGCTAATTCAAAGCCTCCCGGAAGAAAGAGGATTTAGTCCAAGATAGAAAAATGAGGGAACTAAGAGAGGGACAAAACAAATGAGTTGCTGCCCAGTTTGGGTTAGAGTCATGTCCAGCTACTTCTTGTAGAACCATCTCCTCTGTTTACTTTGTGGCTGAGCTTGGTCTACCCTGAACAACAACAATACTTACTTTCTACTAAGCACTTACTCTGCTCCGGTTTAGTACAGCCTAATCATTACTCAGCCCTCAAACAGCCCTATTTTTCCTCATTTTCCATGCAAGAAAACTGAAGCTTGGAGAAATTAAGCTGCTTGTCTGAGGTCACATAGCCCCAAAGTGGCAGAGTTGGGATTTGAACCCAGATCATCTGAATCTAGAGTTGCCTTAAAGGCAAATAATCCTAAGGTTCCTGTAAGCTTCCAAACTGCCCTCTTCCCCCTCCTAGCAAGCCTGACCTAGAAGCAACTACCTTCCAGCCACTTCAGCTCCTCAAAGACGATAATGTTTGTCAAAGTAACTCATACTGTGCCTGGGAGAATACATTTTTACTTATTCAAAACTCTCATTCTTTTGAAAGCCTGACAAGGTGGTTTACAAAGATGCATAGCATACACAAGGTACATAGTAGGTGCTTAATAAAGGTTTGGTCAGGATATGCCCCAGATGAGGTTGGTGGGTGAGAGCCTCAGAAGACCAACAGTCTATAGACTTCAAGGAGCAGAGCTGCAACTGGGGAGAAAGGTGACCCCAGATCCCTGGGTCCTCTCACCTGTTGTACTAAATTCCTGGGTGCTGAAAATGTGGCCCACAGCCAAGGATCCTGCTCTCTGGCTGCCAAACAGGAAAGGTTGCCTGGAGCCCCATGATTCCAACCCAATGGAGATATCCTTGAATGCTTCCTGTGCAATAAAATTGGACTCAGGACTTCTCATTTGCTAATAGCTATGTGACAAAATTGCTATTTACCTTTTTGTCTAAAATGTTAACAAAACTTTGGTCTACAAATGCTCTGTTTTTATAAGGGCAGTCCCATTAAGAAAGTAGAAACACATAGGATGAGGTAGGGGAATGTTTTCCAAAGGGGAAAATTATTAATCTGTGAAACGCTTTCCTAAAGAAGTTTCTCTTGTGTACTTACAGCCTGGACTATTATTCTGGACTTTCCCTCTTGATATATATTCATCAGGGATATTTTTTCTTTTTTTTCTTTAGTGGAAAAGGCGACTATCCGACCGGCTAAAAGCATGGACTCATTGTGCTCGGTGCCTGTGGAAGGTGAGAATTTACAATCACTTTCTGAACTGGGAATTACAACTGGGAGACTGGAGCTCATGCACCAGAACTTGCCATTATAAGCCACTGTGCCAGCTCATCTCCAGTCATGATCATGTACAATCAACCAGTCCCAATCCCTCCCTGAACCTTCCAGAACTCAAGGGGTTCATTGCCCTTGCCATAACCTTCTCTACTCTACCTCAGTACTAGACTTAAAAGAGCTCCTTCCCCTCTTAGCTGGTTACAGCTGGGGACCACAGCTGCTTTTCAATCAAACCTGGACAAGGTAAAGCATCAACACCTGAAAACTAAGACAGATTAGGATCCTCCCTTGGGTAAAAAGGAACCAAACATTGGTTTATGTCTCACAGTTTTGTGTCTGTACCTACATGTGTACGCGTTTTGAATTTGGATGTTTCCATAGACATTAACTTCATAAAGCTTGTCAAGTCATGATTTTAAGTTGATAGATTCATTCATTCATTGATTCATTCATTCATTTTCATACAGCAATGAACATTGATTGTACGCCAGCTGCTTGCCATGCACTTGCAAACAATGACATCCAGTACCTCTCACTTCTGTTTTTAAGCAGCCAAGTACCATTACAAATTATAATTTATCCCATGGCTTTCCAATTCCTTTATTTATTTATTTATTTTTTTAAAGATTTATTTATTTACTTGATCCATTTTAAACCCTCCCTTCCCCATTTGCTGTTTTGTGCCCATTCGCTGGGCAATTCTCTGTGTCTGTTTCATCTCTTCTCATCCTCCTCCAGTCTTCACAAGGATTCGATCCTGAAGACCTCCAATGTAGGAGAGAGGTGTTCTAGCCATCTGCGCCACCTCGGCTCCTGGTTTTTGGAGCTTTCGGAGCATCTCGTCTTGTCTCTCTCCTTTTACGTCATCATCTTGCTGCATGGCTCCCAGGGCCTGGTGGCTCACCGGCACACAGAGCCTGGCAGCCCATGCACCTTCTATATATTTTTTTTTATTTTACCGG
>JAQZBX010093525.1:0-12141 GCA_029593785.1 Cabassous unicinctus | reverse complement strand
TTTTTTTTTTCAGTTGTATTGCCATTTGGCACTAGGTAGTAATCCCTCATTGCCAGGGAGGCTAATCCCCAGGAGTCATGTCCCACACTGGGAGGAAGGTAATGCATTCATATGCTGAGTTTGGCTTAGAGAGAGGCCACATTTGAGCAACAAGGAGGCTTTCAGGATGCAACACTTAGGCACCCCATAACAATAGGCTAAGTGTCAGTTTCAAGAGCAAAGATTCATAATGCTAGCCATCATAATAACCAGAGCACATCAGTGGATCATCCTCCTTAGTCAGACACTGCCCCTGTACTTGGGGAAGTGTTGCTGCTCCCTTGGAGAATGTGGCAGAGCTCTCCAAGCTGGGAATACAGTATTCTCTCATTTATTGAGTGATTCTTCACCCACTGTGACCATTCCCCATGAGCATTTGAACAATTTTATATACCTTTTATGTATGTTCAGGTGAACTTCCTCCCATGAACCCCCCATCCCTGACAACCCCCACCAATGATCCTCTCCCACCCCAGTTGTAACCCTTCTGTGATCCAAAGCTTATTTAAAGATGAAGCCAATACAATAGCAAAATACATTTAATAGGAAAATGAAATAATAATGGTAAGTTTAAATGTAACAGATAAAATATATGAAAACTTAAAAAAATAAAAATTAAATTAAATTAAAAGTTTGGGATATTTAAACAATGGGAAAAAGAAATTAAAATTTTTTTTTGACATTTTGCCGTTTATCACTGCAATATTGGGTGTCCAGTCTATATCGTGGCACCTTCCCCCTCTCACTCCCCAGTGTCTCACGAATTTTCACTTAATTTTCAAAGAAGTTTTAGGTCATAGCAAAGTCACACACAGAATATGAGACACTCGTATAGAAGTATTATGAAGTGATATTAATTCAATAGATTAGTACTTGCATATATGTAAGCAACAAATGTTGCTGACAATCTAATATGTTGGGTGAATTCTAGTTTTGTGTTTATGCAGTTCTATACACAGATTTGAATCAATCAGAAAATAACTTTGAATGTTAACTCAAACACCAGAACACAAAATTACGATTCTTAACTATTATCTTAGTATTATAATATATGTTCCTGGTAAGGATGAAAACAATCATGGAAAAATGAACACACATTAGAAATAGTCTTAAAGTAAATAGTCTTTACTTCTCTTAAAATATAATTTAATACCACCATCAAAATTTAGAAAGGAATTAAAAAGCAATTATTTAAATAATATAAAACAAATCACTCATGGAGAATTGTGGTTCCATTGCTTAGAGAATTCCCCAGAATCCAGCATCTGTCATTCAGTCATTCCATATGTTTAGTATTTTATTGCAAAAAGACTTTTGCCAACAAGAATATAGAAATCACACCAAACAAGGATGTGAAAATACATTGAAGGTATGCAGAGTGTTCAGTCTTCAGACTGTCAATATTCAGAGTGTACAATTTTCAGGATGTCCAATTTTCAGTAGGAAGAGACTTGCCTCACTTCCAATTTGGAAAAAAAGGACTTTCCCATAATACCACTGCTGCACAGACAACAAACCACCCTTGGGGAGTTCATCCCAGTGAGAGTATAGAGATAGTAGTTGGGTATATTGAGAGTGGGATTTTGCATTTCTAACCTAAACAGGGAACTCCTTGATCCTTCAATTCCTCAAAGCTTAATGTTTTCCAACATACATTCCAGCATCTTTTTTTCTTTACAGTAAAGTTTTCAGGGCAAAATACCTTTAGATGTGATCACCACCCAATAAGTTCTTCCTGATGACCTTTATGCTGTTGCTGTTTTTTTTCTGTTCCAGTGTCCTCTCACCCCTTTGTTGGTGGGTGGGAGTATGCCTATTGCAGGGTCACTTGTGCTGCAGGAACCTAGATCTGATTGGAGTCCAGTCAGAGATCTAAACACTTTTCAGAGGTGTTTCTCCACATTTACAGTAGTGGTTCCAGCTGCCACATTATGCATGAGAATTGCTTTCCCATATCCAGAGTATGTGTCTATAATTGCTTTTGTCTATGAAAGAACTCATCTCTTTTGAGTTTTGCAGTTTTTTCCATGAACAAAGCCATGCCATTTGTAGGAGTGAATTTTGTCATTCACTTTAGTGCTTTCTCTAAAGAGGCCTGGTATTTTCACTACTTGTGCACCAATGTCTAAGAAACCCATGATGGTTTGCATCCCCCCTTTCCCCACCTACCTTAATGGGGACATAGAGCTTCTGATCCCCAGCAGGGACCCACCATTTCTTTGGCTCAATCCCTAAGCATTCTTTTTTGTCAACACCTGTTGATAAAAAAGTGTTGGGGAGCATCTCTTTTCTCTGATTCATCATGTTTACCTCAGAATTGTCTTCCTTACCATCCTTGACCATGCACAAGGAGACATTAACTACCCATGTTTTTCTCTTTCCTGGGCTGTATCTGGTGCTTGTTGGTCAGCTCTTCAGAGTTGTAAAATTTCCAGGTATGTAAGTCCTCTTCCTCCTGCTCTATTATGGAGGGTAAGAGGACCTTAATTTCTTACTTAGAGGAACCAACTTCTGCCCCATAATGTTGGCTGTTTATGGTAGAGATCCAATCCAATTCTGCTTTGTCTATCCCCTGCTTTGTGAACCAAAACCACATTACTCTGTAGGTGGGCCAGCCCTGCCCCCTACTTTGTCTCTCTTTGGTAGTTTTTGTGTTTCTTTTGTGGCCTTTCTGGCATAGCTTCCCATTGGTGGGCTTCTATCATCTGGGCCACCTTAATGAAAATGGCTGATGTTTAGCTGCTAATTCCACCCCAATATAAGGCATTGTGGTGGATCTTTTCTACCACATCACCTACTAATATCCCTGAAGATAATAGAAATGATACAGGAGTCTTACCCTGGGCACACCCTCATTTCATTAATGCTTTCAATGCTGTCCAACGCAGGACTGTCTCATCAACATCATGACCAGGAAAGGGATGATGTAGCCATGTGTCTACTTGAAGGATTGTTATGACCTCATAAAAAGTCTTCCTCAGGATTTAATTTTTGACATATTTCCCAAAGTTGGGCCTATCACTCTCATGCACCCAGCCTTACAGACTAAAGGTGGCATATATTTATCTTCATCCATATCCTATTGGTTGACCTGCTCCATGCAGGCAAAAAATATATATTGCAGCAGGGTGACAGTGGTTAACTTCCCAAGGAGACATCTGAGTGTGAACAGATGTACTAAACAAGCCACAATGAAACTCCCCTGTCTTTTGCCCATATCTGTCTTTTAACTAATGCATTTAGCTTTCAGGCAATATTTTGATGGTTCTGTTGTAACCAATCCTAAAATTGTTCTGGGTTAAGTGAGTCTAACTAACTTTAGACTTGAAAACAGCCATCATTCAGTGGAATTTCCTACACAGGGTCCCAAACTCCCCTTGGGAGTAATTTGAAACCATTAAAACACTGTGTGGGTCAACAGGTATCATGGAAGTGTGCAGGTGTTCAGCAGTCCGGGTATAATTTCCCTACTCTTCCTATGATCCACCTCCTGCCTCTCTGCTCCTATCCACCACACATTATGTCACTGCACACAAAGATATTGTTTACATCCTACTTGCACTGATGCACCCAACACCTCAGTGAATTACCCCCAGGGAGCTGGTACCACCCTGGGATGAGTGAACTAATGAATCCTTACACCTTCTCCATGCCATGGAGTGCTTTGTTGGCATACAATCTATTGAGGCAAGACACCAATTACCATCTATAAGGAAGAGATCTCACCACATAGAGGAGAGCAAAGAGTTCATGAAGATGTCAGGGTAATCAAGGAAACACATGTCTTTCACAGGCACTGGAAGGAACAATAGTAACTCAGAAAGAGAAGAGACAAAGGAAGCTCAGCTTCATTAGTGGGATTTGATCTCCCATGACCAATGGGCCCTACTCCACAGCTGATGCAGAGTAGTTGTCCATATACACACCTATCATGTAATGTACATGAGGGAAAGTCTCCCTCCCCATCAAGAACAGATGTAACCACAGGGTTGGGCCACATGCTATAAAATAATGTACATACTTGGCCAAGCAGTTTCCAGTGAATTTTTATACAATGCTCTGGGCAAATGGGGAAGGAATGTTCCAACAGACCACCACCTGCTAGAGAATGTCCTTTATCTCCAGGCACCCCTGAGAAAGAATTGAGACTATATTTATTATCTCATTGTAGGAGCCAGACTAACATACCTACTCTTAAGAGCAGGATTATTTTTGAGTCACAGGGAAAGGGGACAGGCCTCACTCAGAGTGTCTCTTCCCACATTATATTTTATTTCCATATAATCTGAACTGTAACATTTTCATTCTATTTCAGTTGATGCTTTTTATTTGGGTTAGAGATATGAAATGAGAATTTGTGAGAAGCAAATTCTCTTAAAGACATGTAAATTATAACTATTTACTTAGGCTGATATTTATTTCTACAACCTCCTTTAACTGAAGTTTAAATGAATTATTATTTAACCACTATAAGAATTGGGTTAGAAAAGCAAGATCATGTAAACTACCATATTTTAAAGCTGATTCTGGTTGAGAGAAGAATTCAGTTCCTTGCAAATGGTGGATTGACACATCCATTTCTTTGCTGAATGTTAACACACACATTTGAAAATTTTTTTCCCATTGTAATGAAATGGAATTTTATGAAGCAATATCATAAGAATGTCAATATCCTTGTCCCCATCCAACTTTGTAGAACAGTAAAAATCTTGATAAACAATATTATTCTATTTTCTCCCAAAATACACACCATCATTTAGGAAATATGAAGCTTCATAAGATTCATATATATTCTATCAAATAGAACATATATGAAATGAATTGTTTATCCAATTAATCAACAAATATAAAATCTCTCCTTATTTTCTAAGTTTGCCAATTTTCTCCTTAATTATTCACAAGTCTTTCCCTGTTCACTGAGGTACTAAAGAGTGTAATGAAAGAGAATCCTCATGTGCTGAAATGCAGATGCATATTTTGTATTGACAGTTTAGTTTATGCAATTATTCTAATTAATATAGAAAATAGTTGGTTTGCGTTCTAAGGACACCATAAAATCATTCAAAATATCTTTCAACTTACCTTGCATGGATATCCTAGGGGGTGCTTTTCCATTTGCTTTATTCTCCCTCTCAAACCAATCCTAAAACATCCCCTGATGGAATTTACATTATATGAAAATCAATAAAAAGTCATGTATATACTCCAAATAGAAGGAAAATAAGAGTCATAGAACAATACTTAATTGCCCACAAAGCAATGAGAAGACTGGATATCACAGTGCTAAGAAAAGAGTACTGAAAATCAGAATGTTGTTGGAGGGCAATTTGCCTAGATTTGTGTTGTGTTTTGTCCTGGACCCCACGTGTTAAGTCTGGAATACTGCATATGAAGAGCTTCTTCAGATAAATCAGTACTTAGTACTGTGTCCAGGAGTCAGGTCTCATCCTCAGTCCTATCGCAAGGAGTACAGGGACCCAGCTGACATGGGGAAGTCCGTTTAGGTGCAGGCATAGGAGAAAGTCTCTAGGCAGACACAAATCTACATGATGTAAGTTGAAATTACAACTGGTCATGACCCTATGAATTTGCATTAGTAATCTCCAAAGCATTAAAAATTTAAGGTGATCCATGAAGAAATTCAGCCACCTGACCTGGCAAAATGGCATATTACAATTCACAATATGTCTTTCACTGTTGGGGATATTTCTCTGGGATTCAATTTTCCCACAAACAACAGCTGTGAAATTTCTCTTTAAGAATTAATTGACCAGAGGGGAAATTTGAATTTTTAATCCATAATTTCTATTAATCGTCTAGATAGCACACAGAACTTTGGCCACATGGCAAATCTACATCTGGGTGATTTCTTCTCTTTGCTGTGGGTAACACTAATTTGCTCATAAACCTGTGAATGGGTGGTGGGTACAATAATATGCAGTGCTACTGAATAGTAAAAAGAAGAGACTCATCACTTTCTCTGCTGGCCACACTAGAATCAGTATTGAAGCTAGTTTTTTCAGTCATTCACACCCTTGAGTACTTTCAACTTCAGAAAGCTCCACATCTCATCTGTTATAAAGGAAATTTTCAGAGTTGGTTTGAGGTTCTTCTTTGTCATTTCAGACATTTTTTCTGCATGTAATTACTGTGGTAAGTATTGAATCATACTGGGGGTAAAAAAACCTGGTTCTCATTTTTGTTTGAGGTTATAAGTCTAGATAACAGGGTTGCTAGCAGATATTCAATGATAAATATGTGTTACCACATGGATGCAGGGTGTCCTCTCAGAAGCCATGATTTTTCTTTGTGTCATGAACCCTTCATAATGGGCAATAGTGTGCATGGTATAGGGAGTTGATGAAACAGTTGCTTCTTCAGGGTGCCTCTGCCCCCTCACTGATCCACAGACTCTGCTATGTTGCTCAGGCTACAGGAGATGTGCACTTCCCAACTGGGGGATTCTATCATGGCTGCTATTTAGTTGACTTGGACTTTTTGCTGTTCAATAAGTCATATTTCGCAGAGATTATTCAATTCATAGTGATATGCAGCAATAACACTAAGGGTGGTTTCTACTTCCCACCTGGAAGACCATGGTCAGAGATATCCACAATAAATGCACTGAAACCTTGAAGGAAGGAATCCATTGCAAAGTTCATAGTGATAGACAATGAAGGAGACTGTTCCATTGGCATTCCATGAGCAACTACTTTCATAGTTATTTTGAGATGATATGTGACATGGTGAAATTGTTTTCCTTTAAAACTCTTCCATGTTTCTGTTAACTTGAGCAACTGAAATTCTGTTAAGAACAATGAAATTCTGTTAAAAAGGATTTGACTTAATGTTGGAACTCACATATGAATTGGTAGTGCTTGCATCAGGACAATCCCTCTGCAAATGTTTTGGCAGTTTATATTAATGATAAACATAGGCCTTGTGACTTCTTGGTCATATCCATCAGAAATTCTTCCATATGGTTTCCAAATTCATGGACAAGAATATGCATAGCAGTGCTATTTATAGTTGCTAAAACCTATACTATTCACATATGCCTGTTAACAACAGAATGGATAAATAAGAGGAATGTTCTTTCATAATGTGAATTTATAGCCCACAAATCCATAAAAAACTGGAATAGATTGCACAGACATCATGTGAAACAATGATAGCCAAAAGCAAAACAGCATATATTTTGCAAATTCATTATTTAGTCAACATAATGAATCTGTGTTCACAAGGGTTATGGGAAGGGTTACTTTTGAGGTTATAAAGTAAATGACAGCACAGGGTAGCTTGGGAAGTGTTTTTTAATGTGTTTCCTAATCAGGGTGCAAGTTGTAGTGATTTCAGCTTGCAAATCTTTATCAAGAATTTTTTGTGGTAGATATTTCAATATTTTTTAAAAAGAGGAAACAAATTTCAAAGTGCTTTAAACAAATTAATGGAAACAGATGGTTTCACACAGGATTGAAGAGTCTCTGAATATTAACCAAAACCACTCATCTTTCACTGTGATACCAAGATTGATACAGCTCCAAGAAGCCCCACAGGACTGCCATGGCACCTCAGAATTCATATTTAGTTGAATAAGTGGCCAAGATCATAAAAAAGCATTTATTAAGAAGGACTCACTCTTGATTGTTTCCCCAGCACAGGTCACTAGAGCTGTGTTTGTGTGGCTGTTTCTTCTTCCATTGGGGTTTGGGGTTGTTGGTGTTGAACACAATTCCACTCTGCTGACAGGCACTTTTAAGAAGGGAATTGATATATTGTGTGCCAAAATTCATTATCAAATCATTTTAATAAAGATTTTTAGTTTTAGATGTGAGCTGCAATTGTGGTTTGCTAGAGCATATTCTTAATTTATGCCCATCTGAACCATTAATTGGGAATTCCAATCAAGTCTTTCAGTAAGTTCCCTATTAAATAACATACGCTAAGAAACTGGAGGTTCCATCACACTCTTTGGGGTGAGGGGCACATATATTTTCCCATTCTCATATTTCTAGTTTCCACAGTTTGCTTAGGTTTCTGATCCTCTCTCCATTTCCTCTTGGCAATACTATCATTTCTTTAAGGCAGAAATCATTTTCCTAAGACTGTAATGTCTCCACATGAGAATTTCCTCAATGACTCAGTCATTTATCATGATATCTACTTTACCATTAAGGGAAACTTAGGGAACAGGTGATTATGTACATGGATTAAACAAATGAAATTGGTAGAACAAAAATACATATCAAGAAATAGTGAAGACAACTTCTAAACTATTTTGATTTGCTTATCCCTGGATTTTTTCTTACTGAAATTTTTTTCTTTTTTCCTTCTTCTAAAAAATTTTTATAAACAAGTTGTGAGTTTACAAAATAATAATGCAAAATGTGCAGAATTCTCATCACCCCTCCACCAGCACTTTACATTGATGTAGAATATTTGCTACAGATTATGAAAGAACATGATCAGATAATTACCACTAACTATGGTCCACAGGGTACATTTGGTCTATATTTCCATACACCCCCAATTATCAACACTATGTATTGTTTTTGTACATTTGTTATAGTTCATGAGATAACTCTCTCAAATTTGTACTGTTAACCACAGTCCATCTTCCACCACATGGTTCACTGTGTTATACAGCCCCAAGTCTTGTACATTCTCTCCAAAGTATCCACTCAGTGGCTCTCATTTTCATCACAGAGTTCTGCAGTCATAGCCTGAGTAAACCTTTGAATGTTTTCCTTAGTCAAAAAGGAAAACTCCATAACCCCAAGTATTGACTTTTCGTGTTGATATGGAACCCTCTTTGACACTGATGAAAGACTATCAAAATATTGCTTTTAACTATAGTCCATAAGTTAGATTGTATTTTTCCCCATGCATCACCTTATTCTTACCACCATATAATTATGACATACATTTGTTCTACTTCATAAAAGAACATTCTTTTTTTTTACTTATTAAATTTTACATTTTAATATATAAAATGATTATATGTTAACTGTTCATCAATATTAACCACAATCTTCATCCAACTCCAGGTTTACCAGTTTTTCAGTCTCTAGATTATTCTCTAAATTTCATTCAATTGAAATTTGTATCCCTAGACTACCCCTTTTGGCCACAATCCCATTTATAAGCCAGCTGTATTAGTTATACTCATTAAAATGTGTTACAATGAACACTATCCATTTTCACACTTTTACAGTCAAGCTAATTGAACATTCTCTGTATATTAAACATTGGTACCCCTTCTCACTCCTCATCCTGTCTCCTAGTAAACTATAGTCTACGTTTTAAGTCCATGTGTTTATTCTTCATATTTAGTTCATATTAGTGAAAATGTATAATATTTGTCCTTTGTATCTGGCTTATTTCACTTAGCATAAAGTCCTCAAGGTTCATCTATATTATCATGTTTCCCAATTTCATTTCTTCCTACAGCAGCATAGTATTCCATCATATGTATATACCACATTGTGTTTATCCATTCATCAGCTGATGGACAGTTGGGTTGTTTCCATCTTTTGGCCATTGTGAATAACACTACTATGAACATTGGTGTGCAAATATCTGTTGTGTCACATTTTCATTTATTTTGGATATATTTCTTGCAGAGGAATTGCTGGATCATATAGAAGTTCTATATTTAGCTTCCTGAGGATCCCCCAAACTGTTTTCCACAGAGCCTGCACCTTCTACATCCCACCAACAGTGAAGGAGTATTCCTATTTCTCCAAATCCCCTCCAGCCTTCATTGTTTTCTTTTCTTTTTTAGTAAGGTTTATTCTATGAGGTCTGAGGTTGAAGTTTTGATGTGTATTTCCTTTAAAGTTAGTGACATTGAATAATTTTTAATGTCTTTTTGGTCATTTCTATTTGGAAAAAATATCCACTCAAGTCTTTTGCCCATTGTTTAATTGGATTGCTTGTTCTTTTATCATTGAGTTATATGATCTCTTTATATCATGGAAATCAAACTCTTATCAGATATATGGTTTCCAAATAATTTTCTGTTTTGAGTGGGTTGACATTTCACATTTTCTTTTTATATTTCACATTCTTGACAAAGTCCTTTGAAGCAGAAAAGTTTAAGTTTGAGGAGGTTCCATTTATCCATTTTTTCTTCTGTTGCTCATGCTTTGGTGTAAGGTTTAAGGAAGCACCACCTACCTACCACCAGGTCTTGAGGTTGTTTCCCTATATTTTTTTCTAGGATTTTTATATTTCTTGCCTAAAAAAAAGACTTATTTATTTATTTATTTCTCCCTCCTCATTGTTTTGTACTTGCTGTCTGCTCTCTGTGTGTTCTTCTGTGTCTGCTTGTCTTCTCTTTAGGTAGCACTGGGAACCTATCCTTGGGCCTTCCACAGTGGAGAAAGGTGCTCAATCTCTTCTGCCACCCCAGCTCCCTGGTCTGCCATGTCTCTTATTGTCTCTGTTCTGTGTTTCTTTTTGTTGCATTATCTTGCTCTACCAGCTCTTTGCACAGGCCAGCACTCCATGAGGGCTGGCTCTCTGCTTGGGCCAGTTTAACCCACAGGCCATCTTGCCTTTCACCAGGAGGCCCTGGGAATCAAACCCTGGACCTCCTTTATGGTAGATGGGAGCCCAATTGCTTGAGCCACATTGCTTCCCTATTTCTTGCTTTTATAGTTAGGTCTTTGATCCATTTTAAGTTAAATTTTGTATAAAGTTAATTTTTGTATAATTTTGTATAATTTTTGTATAATTTTTTAGTGGTCTTTTTCCTTTCTTTTGGTTATGGATATTCCATTCTCCCAACAATATTTCTTGAACAGACAATCCTGCCCCAGCTGGGTAGGTTTGACAGCCTTGTCAAAATCACTTGACTGTAGATGTTACAATCTGTTTCTGAAACATCAATTTGGTTCCATTGGTTTATATATCTATCTTTATGCCAGTTACTGACCCCACCGAAATAAAGAGTATCATAAGAGGATACCATGCTGTTTTTACCACTGTAGCTCTGTGATATGATTTAAAGTGTGGAAGTGAGAGTCCTACTATTTCATTCATCTTTTTAAAGATGTTTCTGGCTATTTGAGGCCCCTTACTCTTCCAAATAAATTTGATAATTGGGTTTTCCATATCTGGAAAAAACACTTTTGGAATTTTTATTGGGATTACATTGAATTTGTATATCAATTTGGGTAGAATTGGCATCTTAATGATATTTAGTCTTTCCACCCATGAATACTGAATGTTTTTCCATTTATTTAGGTCTTCTTTGATTTCCTTTAGCAATGCATTGTAGTTTTAAGAATGCAAGTGCTTTATGTCCTTGGTTAGGTTTATTCCTCAATATTTGATTCTTTTTGTCACTATTATAAATGGAATTTTTTTTTTACTTCCTCCTAAGATTGCTCATTATTAATGTATAGAAATACTTCTGATTTTTGCATATTAATCTTGCATCCTGCCACTCTGCTGAAATTGTTTATTAGCTTTGGTAGCTTCTTGTATATTTTTCATGATTTTCTAGGTATATGGTCATATCATCTGTGAAATTTTATTCCTTCTTTTCCAATTTGGATGCATTATATTTCTTTATCTTGCCTGACTGCTGTAGCTAGAACATCTTGTACTATATTGAACAGCAGTGGTGACAGTGGACATCTTTGTCTTGTTCCTAATCTCATCATGAAAACTTTCAGACTTTCACCATTGAGTATATTGTTAGTTGTGGGTTTTTCATATATACCCAGTATCATGCTCAGAAACTTCCTTCTAATCCTATCTTTTGGAGTGCTTTTTATCAAGAAAGAATGCTGGATTTTGTCAAATGCCTTTTCTGCATCAATTGAGGTGTTCATATGATTTTTCTTTGATTTATTAATGTGGTGTATTACACTTATGGATTTTCTTGTGTGGAACCACCCATGCATGCCTGGGATAAAACCTTCTGAATCGTGATCAATAATTATTTTAATGTGCTGTTGGATTTCATTAGTAAGTATTCTGAGGAATTTTACATCTATATTCATTAAGGAAATGAGTCTGTAATTTCCTTTTATCATAATATCTTTATCTTTCAGGGGTGATGATGGAGTCAGAGATGTGTCCAACAATCTA
>JAQZBX010093524.1:0-12141 GCA_029593785.1 Cabassous unicinctus | reverse complement strand
GAGTTCACACACACACACACACACACACACACAATGTCCAAGCTATTTGCTGTCCTGATTGGTTGCCTCTTTATCTTTACCTGTCAGCTTTTATGGTACCAATGGGGAGGCATTTTTGTTCAGAGTTATTCAGGACTTTTTTTTTTTTTTTTTTTTGCCTGGGACTTTTAAACTGGGCCTTGTGACCAGAGTTTTTAGCAGGCTTTATTTTGACCAGCTGCCTTTCCTGTTTTTTTATACTAACCTGCCTAAACTTTCCCCTCAGAAAGTTTACACCCTTATTTTTAAGGGGAGCTGAAGGGTGATGGTCATTCTTCTGTAGCCGTTTCCCAATGGTTAGGGGCAGTAGTCTCTGCCTGATGAGGTGTGAAACTTTCTGGCTATTCTATTGAGGTTGAGGGAAGTTGGGTCCAGCAATGTGATTGGAACTGGATGAAATTCCCACATGACTAAAACCTTGTTCTGGAAGGTGTTGACTCTGGAAGAAATAAACTTAGAATTTTGAAGAGATATGATCCCACTAAGAGGGTAATGTAGCAGTTTGATATTGTTGATGAATTCCAAAAAGAAATATTGGATTATGTTTGTAAACTGGTCTTTTCCTCTGGGCATATTAGAGTGTATTGGATTCTGAGGTTTTACTTTTACTTGATTAAATAATGATTAAGGCTTTGCTTGGGCCATGTCAGTAGAAATTGCACTGTAGAGAAGGAAGTTTAGTGTTTTAATGCTGGAGTCCTGGGAAGTAAGCACACAGAGGAGCTTGGTCATGAGGAAGGAAAGAAGGCCCTGGGAAAAGAGACCAGCTCTTCTCCCGATAGTCTACAGCTGGCCTTGTGGAGAGAAGCAAGCCTGAGCCCAGAGAGAAGCAAGCACTGGGAAGAGAGGAACCCAGGGAGCCTGAACTCTTGGCCGATTTCGACAGCCATCTTGTTCCAACACGTGACAACAAACTTTGATGAGGGAAGTAACATATACTTTATGGCCTGCTAACTGTAAGCTTCTACTCCAAATAAATACCCTTTTTAAAAGCCAACAGATTTCTGGTATTTTGCATTATCACCCCTTTGGTTGACAGATGCAGGTAAAGAACTTGCTAGATTTGGTATAAACTGCCACCTCCAGTTCCCACAGTGGTGGTTATGCCTAGGTCAGCTAGGAGAGGATGAGGAAAGGCATTGTCCTAGACATAAACTCACAAACACAAGCATATTATAAGTAAAATAAAGACAGTATACTTAAGAGAGCTACTCTTTTATATTATAGGTACATTTATTAACTACTTAGAAAATGAATTAAGTTTACCAGGACTTTTACCATGTTTAAAATTCTTCTGTATATGGTTTAGAATAGAAGAGATATTATTGTATTTATCAGATATGCAAGTACAGCACTTAATACTTAATGCATGAATTAATGCAAAAGTTCCTCTTTGAGCTGCAGTTAGTAGACTTAAGCTTTAGGTTTGCAATACCATACATATTGTCTCTCCATAGGAGCAGGCCATAATGCCAATTGTGTTTGTTTTCAAGTTCTACTTACATTACTTTGGTAATTATTGCTCCATTTGGTATGTCTTTTACACAGCCAGCATGCTGCAGCACTGTTGAGCTTGGAGGGAGGCGCCAATATTTTCCTGGCTTGGTGAATAGGGCCACTTGGCATTATGAAAGAGAGCCAGTCTTGGGGCAATGTCCATTATAAATCTGGCCATATCGAGCCATTGCTGTCTGCTTCAGAAGCCCAAAACCACAATGTTCTTCTCATACTTCAGGAGCATATCCAGAGATGTGGTAGATACCTTTATTGTTTTAAGGGTCGTAGTGACAAATATAGCCAATAACTGAAATGGAGGGTCACTATGCAGGATACTGGAGGCCTGGTTTGAATGCACAAGAGGCAATACTAAATTCTGTCTCTTTTAATTTTTATATATTGTTAAAATACTTTTAGTGCAATTTATAACAGATTAAATAAATTTAACTATTTTTAGTGCTTTAGTTTTTACTTTTACATCTTTACCATGATTACATTAATTAACAGGTATTTTATTTTAACAATATAAGAAATAACTTTTTTTTTTTAATTATTTTATGAAAACCTAAGATTCTTAATGGAATTAAGATTATTTTTTCTCTACTACTACCTTAATATACAGAATGAGGTGGCCTTTGACTGTTTTTCTGTTCTGAAGTTACATTTTGTTATTAATATCAATTTAGGTTTTTATTTAATAACAGCTTCCTGGAATTAACTATTTAAATATTTCAGTTTAGAAGATGCTTTTGCAAACTTTTTATAAACTTGTTACTTTTACTTTTAAATAGGCTTATTAAATTACAATTAGCAACCAATGAAATTTACTTTCATTCATTTAAGTTTTGTCTTACATTTCTTTTTTTAAAAAAGATTTATTAATTTATTTATTTCTCAAACACATGCACGCGCGCGCGCACACACACACACACACACATTGTTTTTGCACTCTCTGTCTGCTTTATGTATTTTCTGTGTCTATTTCTCTTCTATTTAGGTGGCAACGGGAACTGATCTGGGACCTTCTGGAGTGGGAGAGAGGTGCTTAATCTCTTGTGACACCTCAGCTCCCTGGTCAGCTTTGTCTCTAATTATCTCTCCTCTGTGTCTCTTTTTGTTATGTCATCCTGCTGTACCAACTCTCCACATTAGCCAGCACTCCGGTGGGCCAGCTCTCCCTTTGTACCAGCTTGCCTTTCACCAGGGGGCCCCAGGAATCAAACCCTGGACCTTCTACATGGTAGATAGGAGCCCAATTGCTTAAGTCACATCCATTTCCCACATTTCTTGTTTTGTTCTGTGAAAACTAGTCATTTCACTTTAATTTCACATATAAATTTTATTAAACATGGACTTAGAATTTTTATTATTTTAAATATTTAATATTATAATGCTAATTTATTTTATTAGCATCCTATAAACCTAGGGAGATTACATCTAAGCTAAATAAAACTAGAACAGTTATAGTTTATGCAAGAAATGTTTCTCTTTCTTCCTTTTTCTACAAGAGGCTAAACACATTTTTTTTTAATAAAATTTTAAAATTGTGAATTACCCTAAAAGCATACTGACTTCCAGGTTCTGGGGTATATATTATAATTGTCATAATTTAGAAAATATTTTTGAATGCCTTCTAAGGACTTTTTTTTAACTTCTGAAATTTTGTAATTGGATTAATTACTTTCATTTTAAGGCTGTTAAAAGATTTAAATTGGGGGATTACAGGACAAACTATAATTTTAAATTCCTCAGCCTTCATTTCTCTATTTTGTTACACCTAGCCGTTTGCCCATTCTTCTTTTTCCTTATCTGAGGAGGAGTCCATAAAGTCTGATGCCATAAGCTCCCACTCAAAGGAGGGTGGTTAATATCTTCCAGACCTGGATTCTAAACAACCTATTGCCCATAGCCTGGGCATATCTATAAGCCAGGGATTCTAACTTAACATTGTTTGGTGCTTGCAATTGATTAAATAATCTTTTATTATTGCCTGTGCCAAGCACATGTCCTTTTCTAATTTTAATTTTTCTTCTAAGTGCACACAGAGGCCTTTATCACTTGTTCTGTCTTAGTAGCTACCTGTAAAGCTCCTAACAGGGGCCATGCTATGGCCAGCAATATCTGGCAGTCTCCCTTTTTCTTATTTAAATGCAGCTGCTTTGCTACCTGCTGTAGTACAGCCAGTATACCTGCAGAAGTTTTTAGGGCATCCCCATATTCTTTTGGCAGTCCCTACTCATCCTGGAGGGTAGCCACCCCTCACCACATGGACATCATAGGCAAACCAGGACTTGCCTTATGGATTCTCCTTTCCCTGAGCTCATGATTGCTACTACCAGTGTTCCTTCAGTCTCCTGGCTGTCTCACCAATATTGCAACCTAGCTCCTGAGAGGCATGGGTCTGGGCAGCTGCAAGACCAAAGAATGTACTCAGCAATGTGTTAGACATGAGCTTTATTTACTGGGACTTAAGGACAGAAGAGATTCTCTCTGGTGGCAGTGGTCCAGAGAATGAAGATAGAGCTCTGTAAAGAGGTGGGAAAATGAGGGGCAATATATACAGTCTCAGAACAAAGACATTTCATAACAGAGTTTTTGCTAGGGTCACATGAAGCACATAAATAGGGCTGGTGATATTAATTGTACAGCCTGGAGTAAATTACAGTCTATGATACTATCTGTACATTGTTTCCCTGTGGGGAGGTTTGTTACATTTTAACTTGTATACTTGGTTATGCAGATGGCTGTGTGCTTAGGGAGAGTCAGGGCAAGGGTACACACTGGGCCCCCACAGTTTGAAATGAAAGGATTTGAGAAAGAAAAAAAAATACATGATCAAAATATTAAATCTTCACTGTATAATATAAAACATATCTAGAAAATAAATTTATTCATAAAATTAACAGAATAAATTTGATTGGAGAAAGCAATTTTGTATTTTTTAAATTATATTCAATTTATCTTTTCAGTAAAGTAAATTCCGTTATGCTAAAAAAGAGGAAATATAAGCAAAGAATATGGGTGTGGGATCAAGAGACTAGGGTTTGCATTTTGATTTGATTCCTTACAATTTTCACTTCTAATTCTAGTGTAGATTTTAATAAGCATGATTGGATTAATACATACATTTTAAAAGTTTAAAAAAATGCCTATTCAAACAGTGAGAAAAATATTAAGGTATTCTTCCCTTATTAAGAGGTATTCTTGCCTCTATAAAGAGGCAATTTGTTTGTTTCCTGAGTATGCAATGGTAATGAAACACTGTGTTTTTAGCAGAAACCATGAAAAGTAGTGTCTCTGTGTATACAAGCTACAAGCTCAAGAAAGAGACAATAAAGACACAAAAAGCCACAATTAACCCTTGAGGGTATCAGAATCTTTAATCTGTGTCATCACTACCAGACCATTAAATATATAGATACTATTCCAGTAAACAACCAGGTAAATCACTCATGAGTTTGCAAACCCTAAGTTAGCTTGTTTATCAGGAGGCTTATATAAACAAATGGAAGCATTAGTGTGAGGATCTGTAAACAAGGATCTGGAATTACCAAGCACTTTCCTCATGGCCCCAAATTAAGCCTCTTCTCAAATGCCCACTACTTCCTAGAGATATCAAGTATTGATTCTATATGATTGAAAACCTGATCCATAGGTAGCATGCTTTAATTTATCATTTAACCTTTATTCTTGAAACCATCCTCTCCATGTTATGTTATAGTTACTCATTGACTTACGTTCCTGCTTCCCATGTAGCCTACATGTTTTTTATGGTTTGATCTTACTTATCTTTAATACACAGTGATTGTTATAAAATATATATTATGAAATTTCTGGTTAATTTTGCTCTCTTTTGAGTATTTAAGACAATTTATATCTGCAAGGCTAAATTAGACACAAAATTTGGTATGATTTGCCTTAATCATAAATTATATAGGTTTCATTGTGACCTTGAAAAACTTTGAGAACTTATATTTTCTGTTTGCAATATTTCTATTGAAGTGAAGAAGTGTATAGGAAGATAGAAAAAGAAAGTGTTTTGTTCAGAAAAAAGAGTAAATATAGAAAACTTAATCTGATTAAATACTTTTAGTTTCTGATGCTATAATTAGTCTAAAATAATATTAGATGAGTATTCTTCTAACTTCATATCTGAACATAACAATATTAAGTGGGAATTTTGCATTGATTAGTTAAAATTATCTTGAGAACACCTTTTATTTCTTTATTCCTCAAACTGTAGATCAGTGGATTCAACATAGGGATAAAGAGGGTGTAAAACACAGAGGCCATTTTATCAATATCAAAGTATGACTGGATTTGTGTTGAAGGTAAATAAAAAATAGGGTACCATAGAACACAACCACTGATGTCAGATGGGAGCCACAGGTAGAGAAGGCTTTGTAACTTCCCTCAGCTGAGTTCATTTTGTGGATGGACACAAAAATAAATGTATAGGATACAAGAACAATTAAGAGGGAAGGGAACAAATTACAGGCTGAGTAGATCAAAATGATCACTTCTAATTCATGTGTGTCAGAACAGAGTATGGATATAAGGGGGAGGCATTCACAATAAAAATAACTGATGATGTTAGAGCCACAAAAGGACAATGTAAATAACTTAATTGTGACAAATAGGGCCACAAATATGCTGTAGAGATATGGAATAAATAATAGAGTCCAACGTACTTTCTCTGACATGATGACCACATAGAGAAGAGGTTTGCAGACTGCCACATAGTGATCATAGGCCATTGCTGATAGAAGAAACAGTTCACTGATAATGAAAAACTCAAAGGTTGCTAGCTGAGTGGCACACCAATTGCAGGAAATTGTATTTTTTTTTTGCAACAAAGTTTACCACCATTTTTGGACCAACAACAGTGGAATATCCAAGATCAGTAATGGACAAATGTCCAAGAAAAAAGTACGTGGGCATGTGGAGCTTGTAATCCAAATCGGTCAAAATAATCATGCCCAGATTGCCTATCACTGTGACCAAGTATATGACAAGAAAAGTTACAAAGAGAGGGTCCTTCAGCCCAGGGTGGTCCGTGATACCCATGAGAATAAACTCAGTCATTTGGGTCACTAAAGTATGATTCCATTTTTCCATATGGATCATCTTGGGAACCTGTGAAAGACATAAAATCAGTACCTGTAGTTGACATGCTATATCTGATAGAACATAAAACATAATGTACAAGCGTTCTGGAAATTTTCTCTGTCTCAATTTCTAAATAGAGATTCCTCAATCCATCAGGCCAAAACGACACACATCAACACTCAATTCAAGTATGCCTTTAAACTGCTAAATGTTTTTATGTGGCTGTTTTGATGCATCTACAGGGACTTACTTCTTTTCACCCAAAGTCCTTTTAAGTATGTCTATCTATTATATTTCAGCTTATAAAAATTTCAAGTATTTTGTGAAACACACCTCTACACTTCAGCCATAATCCTTAACTTATTGACAATCATTGCACCTATTTTAAGTAGCAAGGCATAAAATGATTTTCCAAACTATTGGTGAAATGAGAAATCAGGTGATAATTAGGAAACTCCAGACCATTAAATATGGGTTTTAATAATTCTCACTATAAAATCAGCTTCTTATAACAATATAAATCTGATGTTATAATATGCTGATTTTAGAATTTCTTTAACAATTTCATAGTCTGCATTCATCTGCCCGTTGTTTCTGCAGATTGAATCACTTCTTCAGAATTATGCCCCCTGTGGAGCTCACGTATCTCAATGGTTGAGCTTGCACCTCACATAAATGAGGTCCCAGGTTCAAACCCCAGTACTTCCTTAAAAAAATCATACCGAATTATTCCTCAATCATACATAATTCTTCTGCACCCCAAGGATCTTGTCATTTTGATTATTCTTGAATGCTTAATGGAGATTTATATAAAGATGCCAAGTAAAAAATAAGAATATAAATGATTAGACACTACTATTTGAGATCTCATTATGTATCAAGCCCTCTCCTCTCATCCTTCTCTTCCTGTCTTCAGGATTCGATCCTTGGAAACTCTGATGTGGGAGAGAGGCATCCTATCACCTGTGCCACCTTAGTTTCTGTTTTTTTGTGTGTGTCTCATCTTGGCTCTCCCCTGTATCACTCTCCTGTTACCTCATCATCTTGCTGCGTGGCTCAGCAGGGCCTGACAGTGCACCTGTGCATGGGGCCTGGGAGACTCACTCGCTCGCAGGGCCTGGCAGCACACACACGCGCACACCTGGTGGCCCATGTGCCTTCTATATATATTTTTTTAATTTTTACTGGGAGAATCCAGGGATCGAACCCAGGTCTCTCCATCTGGGAGACAGATGCCCAACCGTTTTATCCACATCCGCCCCCCTGCTATATCTCTTAAGGTTGACCTAAGATGCCTAGAGTTACAGTCGTTTCTCATACAGGATGGTCATATAATAAATAAGCCTTGATTTATCACCAGCATTCTAAAAACCAGACCTCGGGAGAAAAATTAGGTCTGGGGACACATGCATGGTTTCTAACATAGGGAATGTTTAGCCTGCCCTGATTATCACAAAATCAGGGTAGCGAGAATATTCACACTTAACCTTTTCTTAATGTTCTCCTTTTGCTCTTGTTTTCTGTTAATCACTGAACACATTGAACATATTTTAATAGTTGTTTTAAATTTCATATCTGCTAATTGTCTCAACAGCTATTTCAGTTTCTTGTTAATTGACTGATACTTGTTCCTATTGCTCATATGAGTAGTATTTTGGATTAGTTGCTGAATATTTTGAATTTTATGTTAATGCATATTATATTTTGTCATGTGCTTAAGAAGAGTGTTGATTTTTTAACAAGGGATCTCATTGTTCTTTTTGAAGCTTGTTTTCAAGCTAGATGTGTAGATATAAAGTAACTCGTTCCTCTAGGATCTTAACTGGATGCCCTGGTGTTCAACAAGGGCTATGCTCTCTAGCTCTTTGGAACTCTAAATCAGTCCTCTCTGAGCTCTGTGATTTGTTCAGCGGATACATTCCTAGTCGTTTTTTTCACAGGCTTGTGGAGTTTCACTGCAAGTATGCACAATTTAGTACTGAGCCATTAACTGAAGGGGGACTATTTTAGATTTGTGGAGCTTATTATTCTCTGAATAGTTCCCTCCTCAACAGTACTCTGTCCTCTAAGTTTTGACTACCACAGCTTCCACAGAATCTAGTATTTGTTTCCTCTTTTCAAGAAACTCATTGTTTACTGCTGTGAATTGCAATGGAATCCAGAAAGTACCTTAGGCAGGTAGCCAAGAATACCTAGGGGCTCATCTTCTTTCTTTCTTATCTCTTTGGAATCACAGTCCTGTTCAGCCTGTTTTGGAAATTATTGTTTCCTACATTTTGTGCAGTTCTTCTAGTTGTTTGTGGCGGACATTAAGTCTGACCCTAACTGCTATATAATGGAAGAGAGCATAACCTAAGGGCATTTTGACTAGAAATGTTTATATGCCTATCTAATTTTAGATGTGAAGTGAAACTTTCTTAAAAAGACATCAGCCTTTGGTGCACATATGAGGCTTGCATATTGTGACTGAAGTCTAGCAAGGCTTACCTAAAAATGCTGAACATTACGTTGTGTAGGGATGGGGAAAGTCCAGATCAAGGTAGGTATGACATGATTGCAGTGTAATATATGATATTCTATTCCCCTAAATATGAAATTAGTTTATAAAATTTCTGAAATAAGAATTTTTCCTTGAATTTTTGTTGAAATTAGTGAATGGCCTGAATTTCTTTTCTGGGATGATCAATTAAATATGTTAATTTGAAAATTTAAAATATTCAATAAACCCTAAAATCATAAGTGAAAATATTTTTTAATGTATTCCTTTTTTATCTTATTTTTGTTTTGGGTCTTAACATTATTATTAGTGGAGTGACTCCAGTTAAAATGGTAGAGTTGGAAGCTCTAAGGCCATGTTCCACCACAGAAACACCAAAAAAAAAAAGATTGATAAAAATTGTAAGAATCAACTTAGAACTCTTGAAAACAGCCAGAGCTTTCCAACTACCAAGTATATGCTCAATCAAGAAAATGTTGACATAAATATGGTAGGAGAATTTCATACCACTTTAACTTAGCCTTGTTCCATTACCCGCCCAGGCACAGTGGTGGTGTTTTAATTCCCAGTGTTGGTAACTGGTTCAGGAATCAGCAGAACAGACATTATTATCGAGGAATGGTTTTTGTCTGTTTGGTCCTGTTTGGAGATTAAACATGATAAGGAGACTTGCCTTTCTTTTGTCTAACTTAGAAGTCTCTTGGGGTGGAAAAGTGGCTAAACAAACGGTATTCCAGGAAAATATCAAAAGGCAAAGGAAGACATCTCTGCCACTTGTGGCAAAGTATTACAGTTGAAATTAACAACAGACATACTCTATTCTTGTGGAAAAAAGCCAGCAGAGAGAGTTTTGGGATTAAGTCTTTGAAGAGCCACTGTGCATCAGGGGAAATCTGAGAGGGCCCAAGATGCCCAGGACAGGACACATGCTCAGAAAATGCCTGAGAAGACCCTAGGCTTTTATCTTCTGCTGATCTTTGTTACTGAGCAACGGCTTGCTGCCTGACACACACAGAGACCAATATCACAACACCAGGATTTTGGGAAAAGAAAGAGGTTTATTGGAAGGTTGACTGGCAAAGAAACAGGAGGAAAGTTCAAATCTGTCTCCCTGAACCAAGGACTAAAGAAGACTTATAAGATGGAGGTGGTGACAGTGATGGGGATTCAGGGTGGCATATTCTAATTGGTTGTTTATATTACTGTCTTTATATTGTAGAAATATACCAGCAGGCCAAATCTTATCTTCTTTTTGAGAGACCCTTTGCATTTTATTTGCTTCCAACAACTCTTTATCTCCGTAATCTTGATTCCAAGGAAAGTGATTTTTGTTCCTAGTGTCTCAGGGCTCATTCAAGTGGCAAGTGTGCAATATGTCTGTGTCTGCACATGCTCTGTCAGTGACTGAGTTTGACTGCAGTTAAATTTGACTGCCTGTAAGACAAAAAAATAATTTACTAATAGGTGAGGAATGTATTTTGATAAGCTGCATGTTTTGGCAAGAATCTGATTTTTTTCTTTGTAGTTAGGACTCTTGACTATCTGCTGAGGGTTTCATCTTTAGAATCAGCATAATCGGGAATTAATAGAACAAGCTTTTGGGAGGATATGAAGGAGTTGGAATCTTTGTGCTTTTTGTATCATTGCAACATGGTGCAGCCACTGGGAGAAACAGTTTGGTGGCCCCTCAAAAAGTTGAAAATAGAATTACCATGTGACCCACCAATCCTCTACTAGGTGCATACACAAAAGAATTGAAAACAGGTACTTATATAAAATATACAAATTGTTCATAAAAGTACTTTTCACGAGAGCCAAAGGGTGGAAAAAAATAAGTGATATAAAAATCCATCCAATGTATAGTTTATATTAGTCACTGCCTATTTAGTTCATATTATATATTTATATGCATGTGTGTATACATGTACACACATTTTTTTTCCATCTGAAATCCATGTTCTTGAGCTCTTTTTTAAATTGCTCTTTTAATTTATTTTTATTGATTTTTATTGTCTTAAATCCCTAGATCATATTTACTTGATTGTTATTTTGAATAACCTAAATATTATTTTTATGATAGCTGTACATATACACACATAGAATACTATTATTATACTTTTTAACAATCCAAATTAAAACTCTCCCTAAATCTCTAATTTTATTTATAAAATGTAATATGATCCCAAATAAATAATTATGTGTTACTTCTGATTTACTAGAGTAACTTTTCTAATATTGAAGTTTCTACTTCCTCAAACTATTTCAGTTCTTCTCCAAATATGCAGTCATTCTATATTTCTGATAATGTTTCTTTCTTCATTCATTATTAAGTATAATGTATATTTCATAACTCTGTCAAATTTGATTTAATTTTTAAGCATATGAAGGTAAAATTCCAACTTAGATGTAAATATGTGAGCTTCTTCTAGAGTTGAAGCTCAATGCCTATACCGATCCTGGACCAGAAACAAAGGACTGTCAGCATTATGTTAAATTTTAATTACATATTTGTTATAGCAGCCATCTTATTTACCACTTTAGAAGTTAGAGTTTTAGCAAACTGTCTATGTTAAGTCAAAGCAGAAAGTCAAACTGTGCTTCATCTTTGATAAGTTTCATCTTTGTGTAAATTATTGAAGTTGGTTGAGAATTTTCTCTTGTACTGATTCCCTATAATTATTTGACTAAAATGAAGAAAGTATTGAAAATGGATGTTTGTTTTATTTTTTTGTTTGAAAGGAATAAGAATTTGAAATGATATTGAAATGATATAAATATTTGTCCTCTCAAAGATATACATTAATCAGAAAAGTGTTTATTAACTCAGTAGAATTTGCCTCATTTTCCTTTTATAGCTCTCTGTTAATAAATGGCACCATTTTCCTCATAATGCCTTTTCCAAAGATGTTAAGCAATTACAAATAAATATCCTGGAGTAATTTTTCCTGTTGACATGTTGAACTTTACCAGTGCAATATTTCCAATCCATTGAAAATTGT
>JAQZBX010093523.1:0-12141 GCA_029593785.1 Cabassous unicinctus | reverse complement strand
AACTATCTGCCATAATTCCTAAATAACCAGATTTTTCCTACTAATTATCAGATCATTTTAAAGCTGGAAGTGAAATGATCTTCAGCAAACCCTCATGGCTTGAGGCACAGAATGGCTCAGAGATAGGGCTCAAAGTCTGTCTGCCAGGGAGGGCAGCGGTGGACGGGGCGGGTCTCCTGAAGGACGGGGGGTGACAACGCAGATACGCAGAGGAGCTTCCAGTTCACGTCCAAATGGTAACTACCGAGAATCGCTCAGGCTTTCCTTCTTGACAAAAACACTTTTACATGAAATTCTTAGACTGAGTTTCTGACAAGACTGAAAACACTATGCTCAAATAATATTTCATATAAAATATTTTTAAAGTGTAAACACTACCAAGTCGTTACTTCTGTTCAAAGCACATAAAGTGTACACCTTATAGAGAAATCTTTACCTTAGCAATTGTGTTTTACTGAAAATGCTGAGTACTAAATCAACTCACTGACTCAGATTCCAAAGAGAGCATTGTAGGGGAAGCGGGTGTGGCTCAATCCATAGAGCTCCCGTTTACCATGCGGGAGGCCCGGGGTTCACTTCCCGGGCGGCCCCCGCTGCGAGGTGGGCTGATGCAGATGCAGGGGGACCTCACAGCAAGGGGGAGATAAGCAGACACGAAAAAAAAACACACAGTGAATGGACACAGCAAACACAAGCAGCAAGTGGGGGATAAATAAATAAATAAAAATCTTAAAAAAAAAAAGAGAGAGCATTGTAGGACGTAATTAGATTTTTACCCATGATCTAATTTGTTCTCCAAAAGAAGTGAATAAATGTTGTGATGTTTAGCCACACTCATCATCCAGCATTTAAACTACCTGAGCTCCTTTTCCTAAAGTAAACTCACATTTGGAGAAATGAGCTTGATAACATGCTTTTTCCCAGCCTGGAATTTGATAAGCTTATCAACTTAAGATAAAATTCCAACTCTAATTTCACAAACTGGCTAGAAAATTCAGTGCCCTTCAAGAGACAAAATAAACGCCCCATATTATCAACTTCATCTGCACTTCTCCAATTCTTTCCTGTTTAGGCGCAAATGGAAAGAATTCCTTTGATTGACCAGCTCTGCCTCGGTGATCAGCTCCCCTCAGTACAGGTGTCGGCCACCACCACCGAGGGCCTTTTAGTCTTTGAGGAAACTTCAAAATTCATTGCAGAGGCATGGGAATTAGGGTCTGTCTTGTTCTGCTTTGTGGCTTTGGCCTCTTTTTAACCCTATTTACCTTGCTTAAAGGGAAAACATCAGCGACCCCATCGAAGTTGAAAAGGAAAGAATAGCCAGTTATTAAACCTTTGCCTTACTCTGACCTTCAATTTCCAGGTTCAAAAGAATAATCTTCAGACTTCCCAAATTTCTCTCTCATCTTCTTCTCCCTCTTCTCCTTCTCCTTCAACAAAGAGAATCTGAAAATTTACTATTTTTCCCTATTATCATGAAGAAAATAGAACCAAATAGAAGCAAATCAGAAACAAACAAAATTTTTAAAAAATCAGTAAGCTCAAGAGAGGACTAAATAAAAGAAACAAAGTCTAAAATTTCCAAAGAAGATTCACTCTGAAACATTGTTTAGTTTTACCCTTAGTTGGACAAAGCTCAGAACAACACAGATATTTTTTAAGCAACCATTTGCTTTTCTAATTTCCCTGCTATGACATATTTATGGAAAAGCAGAGAATAAACCAAGAGCAGGAACTTCTTTTTAAATTCCAGTTACAACAGAAACTTTTTACAAAGATGTGCCTCCCTTCCTGGAATCTCACTCTTGAAAGGCACCATTCTCAATCCTTCAGCTGTTTCTTCTCATTTAGATCATTATATTTCAGAATAATGCCTTTATTTTGCTGCTCCTTGACTTTGTTTTTTTTCCCTAGTCTCAACATTGTCTTTTGACTTCTTTGGGTGGAAAATTAAGATTTCTTACCTACCCACCCCCACTAAACAAGCAAACCATTTTCCTGTCTCCCCGTATGGGTTACAGCATGAGTCAACTTTCTGCGATGCGTTATCACGACCTTAATCTGCACAGCTGAGCGGTACCAGGGACGGGGGTGACTTTCCCCGGAGATGGTCCTCTGCTTGGTGTTCTGTCTCTGACCCCCACTCGCCCCTCTGCTGTCCAGAGCAAACCTCAGGGCTTCTGAAAGGCTGGGGGAGAAAGAGCCACTGGCTCTGCTCGGTGAGGGAGGTGAGCTGGGAGTCCAGGCCGGGAACGCGGCGCCCCTCCTCCGGGCTTCTGCTTCCGCCGAGGGCCGCAGCCTCTGGGCCTCCGCGGGGACTGGCCGGCTTTGGGCTGGCCCTGCACCCTGCGTCTTGGGTTTCAGCCTCAGGCACGCTGCTAAGTCAGCTCTCCCTCGTCTGCTCTCCCAATCCTTGTTGACATTCCTCGGCTGTCACTTCCTCTCTTCTTTTCACTGTCCTTGTGGGTTTGTTCCTTTTTTATCCTTTATTATCCTTTCAGTGTGTTTTATAGAGGAAGCATAAATAAGTGCATCTCTTCAATCCACCACGACTAACTGGAAATCTTTGTGCTGATTGCAAAGTGTGATTTTCTGCTTTGTTTGGGGGTTTTTTTGTTTTGTTTTGTATTTTTTAATGACCACTGCCGTTTCTCTTCTGTCTATTCAACGTTGTCTGCAGGTAAGTCCGATGAACTGATTGGATTGGATTTTTTTAAAGTGGGGACATTGCTCAGTCCTACAAAAAAAACTGTAAAGTGAAATTCACGTCCAGTGCTCTTAGCTTCCCATTCTGTTGCCGTTTTCCCCACTTGATGGCACCCTTCTCCAATATCCATTATCTTCATGTTTTCTCTTTCTCCAGGAAACTAGCTCTTGGGGTGGGGGGGTGAATATCAGAAATTTATTCACACTATAGTGTAAATGATTGACATCATTATCAAGTGCTTCCCAAATTATTAATGCAAGGAAAATTTTTAAACTGAAATTAAGGTAAAATAGAATTTCTAAAGATGTATTTTGGAAACAGCCTCTCAGAGTAGGAATGTATTGGGAAGGGTGGAGTGAGGGAAAAGTGATAGAAGGAACAGAGAAAATGAAATGAGAGGGGTACAGAGTAGATAAATGATAATGTCCAATCAAAAGATGTTATTATTTTCCTTCCTATGCATGTAAATCTGGAAAAAGCCAGAGTAGGAACATTAGGAAAACACAAATCTATGCACTTAGAAGCTATAACAAGAGATGTGGCACTGAGAAGAATTAAGTATCAGGATTAAAATTATTTTATGTCTTGTGACACAAACAAAATTATACAAAAAAGTGTCCCAAATTCCATTTCTACCCTCACCTAATTGTTACTAAGTGGCCCGACCATTCTGCTAATGGCCTTGTGTCTAGAACACACAGGTCTTAGGTCAAGGAAATCCATTTCTCCAGCTCAAGGATAAAGGAAAAGAAGCCTCTGTTTACCAGCGAGACAGCATGGTCTTTGACATGACAAGGCAGGAACTCTAGTGACTGCTGGAGATTATCGCTGGACCCCCTGGTTATAACATCTCTGAGGCGCTTCGGCCAGCGCAAGCAGAGAAACTAAAGAAGGTCCTTCCCATTTAAAAGGAAAAAAAAAAAAAGAAACAATAGCAACCACAAAAAACCCACTTTATGAATCATACTTCTTGAATATGTTTAGATCCCCCTGGAGAGGAATTTTAAGTGGCCGTCTAAAATGAAAAGCTTGGTCTAGGTCTGTGGTTGCCAGATGTGGGCATGTGAAACCCTGCCCTCTGCCACTGGCTTTCCCCCAGTCCAGTCCCAGTGTAAGGGTGAGAACAAGGAGCAGGGAGGCGGCTTTGCAGCTGCATTTGAACACGGTCCTGTGCTCAGGGCTTATGCCCCATGGCGATGACGATGGGTAGTGTTTTCCTCATGGTCCTCCTCCCCTCCCTACCACTACTTCTTCTTTGCATCGACCTTAATTAGCAATTAAAAGTTGGCATAATCATATTGGCCACCAAAATTTAAAAAAGGAAAAACACTTATTGAGCATTAACATCTAAAGTCCCTTCCAGGGAAGCAGATGTGGCTCAAGTGATTGGGCTCCCATCTACCATATGGGAGGTCCAGGGTTCCATTCCTGGGGCCTCCTGGTGAAAAGCAAGCTGGCCGGCGCAGAGCGCTGGCCCGTGCAGGAGTGCTGGCGCAGCAAGATGACGCAACATAAAGAGACACAGAAGAGAGACAATGAGAGATGCAGCAGATCAGGGAGCTGAAGTGGTGCAACAGATTGAGCAGCCTCTCTCCACTCCAGAAGGTCCCAGGATCAGTTCCCAGTGCTGCCTAAAGAGAAGACAAGCAGACACAGAAGAACACAGAGAGCAGACAGCGATCACAAAAACAATGAGGGGGAGGGGGAGAAATAAATAAATAAATCTTTAAAAATAATAATAAAACTCCTTCCAATATGGATGCAAATGAATTCAAAGCAGGTCTTCTGTAGTTTTTCTTGTACCACCAAACCTGAACATAGTTCTTATAAACTTTGTCCTTTTTCTTTTTTTTTACTTCCATATTGGTCTATGTTTAAATTATGAAAAAAATGTAAATTATTTAAAATGCAACAAATACTCAGTTGAAGGTCAACAGTGGTGACTCTGGGTCTGCAGGTGGCTTTGGGGATGGCAGTTTGGTTGAGAGGAGAGCAAAGGACTTGCCTTGAAGATGAAATCACAGTAAGCACACTGTCTTCACGTCTCCGTTTGCAGTGTATGTTACAGATTGATAACAACAGCACTAGCAGGTTTCTAAAGATGTTTTTATTCACTCCATTAGATTAAGAAAAACTTCAGTTGTCCAAATCACAATGACAGGAAATCACTTTGATACGTAAGCCTTCAGATCCTTGATGATGATCTTGGCTTTGCTCTCTCTCTCTCTCTCTCACACACACACACACACACACACACACACACACGTAACAAGGGTGTTCCAGCAAGATCTCCCTGGCTGATTCCATCAAACTCATCTCCATAGGGTTTGGCAGATCGAGTGCCAGTGCTTGACGAGAACAGATGTCTTATCATCTTTACTCTAAAAGATCATCTTTACTCTAAAAGTCCTGGATCAGGACTCAGAAGCTGGGGCCCTTTGTCCTCCCTCTGAGATTCCCTTTGGATTCTGGCCAAATAACCTAACCTTCCCTGTGCCCTCAGTCTCCTGGTCTGTAAATGGGGAGAATAATATCTTGCTTGATCCTCATGACATGCTTGTGAGGTGGAGAAGAGTCAGGATCCTCCTGTGAAAATTACAAAATACCATTAAAATGTAAAAGGATATGCTCAAATTCAATAAATATCAATTACTGATTTGGGACTTTCAGAAACATGACCTTATTTGTGCATGACATCCACCTTAAATACCCTAAAGTTACAGCAAATATGCATTCATTCATGTCCATCTCCTAGCTTTTCCATTTTCTCTGGGCTACTTATTATATCTTGACCAATGCGGTGACTTCCCTACAAAAGTCTGTGCCTTTGAAAAATGACTCTGTGAAGCAATTTCTGTATGATGGTTAATATTTAACTTGGTTCTGCTCACTCATTCAGAGCTATGACGCCCCATGTCGGTCACTGAATTATCTTATCTAACGATTAGATGGAAATGATTTTCCTATACTCACTGTTCAGTTTTCAGGAAGGAACCAAATGATTTCTAGGTCCAGAACCAAACAAGTTTGAAGGAATCTAGCAGCATTAGCTGGACTTAGGGATCTCTGCCAGTGCTTGTCTCAACTTTTCAAATATGAGAACTCTGTTTTAAATGTCAAAACACCTCCAGAACTTAAAAATATAATGAAAAAAAAAAAATACAGCTCAATCGAGGTGGCAGAGTAGACACTTCAGGGCTCCATCCCCCAATAGAAGCTTTGAACCATCAGCAAGAACTGGCAGAAACATCTTTCTCAAAGGTCCAGAAAATAGTTAAAGGTCTGCAGTATCAGGGAGAGCACAAAATCAAGTAAAAGGCCACTTAAAAGCTGTAGGATCTCGTGGCACTCTGACTGGCCCCTTCCTCAACCCCACACTCACCAGCTCAGCACAGACTGCTCCCAGTGCAGATCCCTGGGCCCAGTTCCAGAGGGGGCAGAGTAACTCTCGTCCACAGATGGAGAGCATGGATGTCTGGCCCAGCCTGTCTGGTGGAGGCCTGAGGGACTCGCCATTCCAGAACTTGTCCTAAGTGAAGAAGGCAGCTAACTGAGCCCTCCTAACACATTAAAATATCAAAATATCCAGGTTTCACCAAAAGATTACAAAACATACAAAGAAAGAGGAAGTAACAGCCCAAGCAAAGTAGAAGATTCAAGCAGTAGAAACCATTGATGAGGATGACACCTGGACATTCCAGACAAAGACTTTTTTAAAAATGGTTCTAAATATGCCCCAAGAGCTAAAGGAAAACGCAGACAAAGAGCCAAAGGAAATCAGGAAGATGATAGATGAGCACAAAGAAAATATCAATATTATGAAATTATGAAAAGGAACCAAACAGAGCTGAAGACCACAGTAACAGAAATTAAAAATTCCCTAGAGGGGTTCAACAGCAGAGTGGAGCTGACAGAAGAAAGAATCAGTGAACCTGAAGATAAGACAACAGAAGTCATCCAGTCTGAGGAGCAGAAAGAGGAAAGAATGAAGAGAAGTAAACAGAGCCTGAGGTGCCCGTGGGGTACCATCAAGCACCCAGTATACACACCATGGGAGTCCCAGATGGAGAAGAGAGAGAGGGTCAGAGAGAATATTCAAAGAAATAATGGCTGAAAACTTCACAGACTTAATGAGAGACATGACATCCAAGATGCTCAAAGATCACCAAACAGGATAAAACCAAATAAATCCACACTGCAACATATTATAATCAAACTGTGGAATGACGAATATAAAGAGAATTCTGAAAGCCGCAAGGGAGAAGCAAAATGTCACATACAAGGGAGCCTCAATAAGATTAAATGTCAATTTCTCATCAGAAACCATGGAGGCAAGAAGACAGTGGGATGATATATTTAAAGTGCTGAAAGTAAAGTGCTGAAAGCAAAGCAAAGTTCTATGTCTGGCAAAACTGTATTTCAAAAATGAGGGGAAGATTAAGACATTCCCAGATAAACAAAAACTGAGGGAAATTACCACCACTGGAACAGCCCTATAAGAGATGCTAAAAAGAGTTCTTCAGGTTGAAAGGAAATGACAATAGAGAGTATATTGAAGCAGCATAAAGAAATAAAGATCTTCAGTGAGAGTAATAACACGGGTAAACATAAATGCCAAAACTACTATGTTTTTGGTTTGGAGTGCCACTTTTTACGTCCTACAGGATCTAAAAGGCAAATGCATAAAATGTAAGGCTAAATCAGTGGTTCTGGACTCATCATGTATAAACATGTAATTTGTGTCAAGAACTACATAAAGGTGGGGAGAAGGAGGGATATAGGAACATAGCTTTCGTATGCCATTGAAATAAAGTTGGTAGCTAAGCAATGATTTAGAATATTACATTTAAGCCCCATAGTAACTACAAAGAAAGTATCAGAGAATATGCAAGCTCATAGAGAGAGAAATTAGAGCACAGGTCGCCAGAGGCAGGGGCAATGGGGAGTTCGTGTAAAACGGGTAGAGGGCTTCTGTTTGGGGAGGAGGGAATTTTGATAATGCCAGATGCTGAGGGTACTGCAGCATTGTCACTGTGATTAGTCCCACTGAATGGTCTGCTTGGGAATGGCTCATTTGGGAAAGTTTCTGTTGTGTGTATGTTCCCACAATTAAAACAAAGAATGAGCAACTAAAGAGACAATGACAATTAGTTTCAATATGTGATCCTGGATGGGATCTATCAAGGGAGGAGAAAAGGCTAAAAAGGACATTATTGGGACATGTGAAAAATTGAATATAGACTGGGAAGCTTTATATCAATGTTAAGTTTCTTGAACATGATAGCTGTACTTAAGGTGGTTAAATAAGTGAACATCCTTGTTCTTAAGAAATGTACAGGGAAATATTAAGTGTTCAAGGAGGAGGATGTGTACAACCTACTCTCAAGTGTTCAAAAACTGGGTTGATAGAGAGATAGATAGAATGATACAGAAAATGTGGCAAAATGTTAAAATTGATGAATCTGGGGTATAGGGGTATGTTGGAATTCTCTGTATGGGGTTTTTCAGTAATTCTGACTCAATATCCTCCCCCCACCCTGAAATGGCTCCCTTGTCTGTTTTGCTCATTGTTTTTGCTCATTGTATGCTCATTGTTTGTTTATTTTCTTTAGGAGGCACTGGGAACCAAGCCCAGGACCTCCCATGTGGGAGGCCAGTGCTCAGCTGCTTGAGCCACATCCACTCTCTGCTCATTTGTGTTTGCTCATTGTCTGCTTGTGGTTTTGCTCATTGTTTTTTTCTCATTGTATGCTTGTTGTTTTTGCTTGATGTCTGCCTGTTGTTTGTTTGTCTTCTTTAGGAGGCACCGGGAACCAAACCCAGGACCTCCCATGTGGGAGGAAGGTACTCAACTGTTTGAACCACATCCACTCCCTCAATATCTTTTGTAGTTGTCCTATAAGTTTGAAAGTGGTTGAAAATAAAAAAGTTTATAGGTAGAGTAGGGACAAGATGGCAGAGTAAGAATCAGCTCATCCTACAGAGGAGTTAGTAATCACCCAGAACTATCTAAAGCACCTGTTTGGGAGGCCCAGGAGACTAGAAGAGTATCCTCCAGCATCCTTGAAAGTATGGAAGGAGGAGACTGCCCATCTGCAGAGAAAATCTGTGAGTAAGGCTCTCCTCACCACGGAAACCGATGCTCGTGGCGCAAGCCACCTCAGGAGCTATTCCATGGCTGGGGTTAGAAGCTCCATTTTCCATAAATGAGGGAAGAAGAGATGGTTGGCCACCGACTTCAGCTACTGATTAGTAAACTTGGCTGGCTAAACTATAATCCTAAGAACAGCTAAAGTTTGAACCTGTTCAAACTGGAAAGAGGCTGATAACCGCCATTTTACCTCTGCCCTAGCATGAGGGGAAGTGGGGCTGACTGAAAATCACAGTGAAGGTAGGAATTGGCTTCTTTCCACCAAGATCAGATTGCAGCTCTAACCTAAGCCCTAGCCCCATCTCCAGCAGGGAGGAAGCTGGAGAGGAACTGCACCAGTCTCTCCAAGTAACTGAAGGTACTTTTGGCTAGCACAGACTGACTAGTTGGACACCTGGGGTTCCATCCTCACACCCCAATAGGATTGGAGAGGAACTGTTTCCTCAGCCTCTCCAGGTAACTTCAGATGCTTTTGGCCTGCACATACTCAACTGTTGAGAGCCTGTGGCTCCACCCCCACCCCCAATAGGACAAGAGAGGGACTGTGTTTCCCCAGTCTTTCTGGGTAACTCCAGGTGCTTTTGGCCCACACAGACTGAATAGTCAGACACCTGTAGCTCCATCCCCACCCTGAAGGGTTTCCTCAGCCTTTCCAGGCAATGGCAGGCACTTTCGGCCTGCATGGACTGGCCTGTTGAATGCCTGTGGATCCACCCCCACCTCCTAATAGGACAAGAGAGACTGTGTTCCCAATAAGATTAAGTGCCGATTTCTTATCAGAAACCATGGAAGCAAGAAGGAAATGGTATGATATATTTAAGATACTGCAAGAGAAAAACTGTAAGCCAAGAATTTTATATCCAGCAAGACTGTCTTTTAAAAATGAGGGCAAGTTTTGAATAGTCACACATAAACAGAAACTGAGAGAGTTTATAACAAAGAGACCAGCTTTGTAGGAAATACTAAAGGGAATGCTACAGCCTGAAAAAAGAGAGGCTTGGAAGAGAGTCTAGAAATGAAGATTATATCATTAACAGTAACTAAAAGTATCAAGAGTGGTGAAAATAAAATATGACAGACAAAATCCAAAGGTGAAAATACGTGAAATAAGAACTGCCTTTACAGTAGTGACATTGAATGTTAATGGATTAAACTCCCCAATCAAAAGACACAGACTGGCAAAATGGATAAGAAAATATGAGCCGTCTATATGCTGTCTGCAAGAGATTCACCTTATACCCAAGGATACCAATAGATTGAAAGTGAAAGGTTGGAAAAAGATATTCCACGCATACAGTAAAGAGAAAAAAAAAAAAAAAAGCTGGAGTAGCTATACTTATATCAGATGAAATAGACTTTAACAGCAAAACTTTTATTAGAGACAAGGAAGGACATTATATATTAATAAAAGTGGCAATTCACCAGGAAGACATAACAACCATAGATGTATACACACCTAATCAGGATGCCCCAAGATACATGAGGCAAACACTGGTAAAACTGAAGGAAGAAATATATATCTCTACAATAATAGCTGGAGACTTCATTATACCACTCTCAGCATTGGATGGAACATCTGAGCAGAGGATCAATAAAGAAACAGAGAGCTTGAATAATATGATAAATGGACTAAACCTAACAGACATATACAGAACATTGCACCCTAAATCTGTAGGATATACATTCTTTTCAAGTGCTCATGGATCTTTCTCCAGGATAGACCATATGTTGGGTCACAAAGCAATCTCAATAAATTCAACAAGATTGAAATTATACAAAGCACTTTCTCTGATCTTAATGGCATAAAGTTGGAAATCAACAAGAGGCAGAAAAAGGGAAAATTCACAAATATATGGAGATTAAACAACAACATGTATATAATTTAGTGGCTCGAAGAAGAAATTTTGAGAGAAATCAATAAATATCTTGAGATGAATGAAAATGAGAACACAACATATCAGAACCTATGGAATGCAAGGAAGGCAGTGCTGAAAGGGAAATTTACAGCCCTCAATGTTTACATTAAAAAAGAAGGAGATAAAAATCAATGACCTAACTACACAGCTGGAAGAACTAGAAAAAGAACAGCAAACTAATCCCAAAACAAGTAGAAGGAATGAAATAACAAAGATCAGAGCAGAAATAAATGAAATTGAGAACAAGAAAAAAATAGAGATAATTAACCAAAACTTGGTTCTTTGAGAAGATTAACAAAATTGACAAAACTTTTAGCTAGACTGACAAAGAAAGAAAGAGAAGATGCAAATAAATGAAATAAAAAATGAAAATGGGGACATGATTACTGACCCCACAGAAATAAAAGAGATTAGAAGAGGATACTATGAAAAACTGTATGCCAAAAAACTAGAAAATTTAGATGAAATGGAAAAATTCCTAGGAACATACAAACAACCTACACAGACCCCAGAAGAAATAGAAGACCTCAACGAACCAAACACAAGTAAAGAAATTGAAACAGTCATGAAACAACTACCCAAAATGAAAAGCCCAGGACCAGATGGTTTCTACCAAGCATTCAAAAAGATTTAATACTAATCTTACTCATGCTCTTCCAAAAAAATGAACAAGAAAGGCTAACAAACTCATTCTATGAAGCTAGTATCACCCTGTAGCAGTTTGATATTATTTATGAATTCCAAAAAGAGATATTGATTATGTTTGTAAACTGGTCTGTTCCTCTTGGTGCGCTACTCTTTGATTGTATTAGATTCACCTGTGATGCCTTTGATTAAATTATGTTAAAATTAAGGCTTGATTCCACCATGTCATTAGGGTGACTCAGTTTGAGTCCCCACCCCATTTGTGGGCTATATAAATAGACACTCAATCAAGGAGACACACAGAAGCAGATACTCAAGAAAAGAAGATGGGAGCTCCAGAGACAGGGAAGAGGATCCTGCAGCCCCGAGAAGAGAGATGAGCCATTCACCTGATAGTTTGCAGCTAAAGAGAACAGAGCAGCTGAGCCCTATACCAGCCTACAGCTGAGACTGGAAGAAGCTGGGCCCATGGAGCCTTAAGAAGAAGAGGAGGGCTAAACCCTCAAAGAGATTGGCAACCATCTTACTTCAACACGTGGCAATAGACTTTGGTGAGAAAGAACCTCTTATGGTACCTTGAGTTGGACTCTCTAGGGCCTTGTAACTGTAAGCTTTTAACCAAATAAATACTCTCTATAAAAGCCAACAGATTTCTGGTACTTTGCATCAGCACCCCTTTGGCTGACTAACACTCATACTAATACCAAAACCAGATAAAAAAT
>JAQZBX010093522.1:0-12090 GCA_029593785.1 Cabassous unicinctus | reverse complement strand
ACACACACACACACACACACACACACACACACACACACACACACACACACACACACACACACACACACACACCCTGGCCGGCCCAGGCAGAGGCAGCCAGTAGCACAACCTGCCTGGCCACCGGGGCCGGCCCAGGGCTCCCTCCAGCCAGGGCTGAGCCACCAAGGCCTTGCTCATCAAGCCGAGAGAGAAAGCAGCAGCCTGGCCAGAACCCCCCTCGCAGCTGGAACCCATACACACGGCTTTTGGAACAGGAAGTAAATCACAAGGATGCTGGGTACCTCCTGGCAGGCCACAAGCCGTCCCTGCACATCATCCGTGTTGGCCAACGTTTCGGCTAAACCCACAGTGCTCCGTCATCCAGGAGAGCTTACGTCAGAGTCCGTGCTCATGATTGAGAGAAGTCACTAATACAGCTCGGAAAAGCATTTTCTGTAAGAAGGGCTTTCCCTCAATCCCCCCATCACATGGCCCGTGAACTCGTCCTTCAGGTCATCGCCTTCGACGACACTTCCTGTAGGACGGGTTCTTAACTTTCTCTGTTCCACAGACCCCTCTGCCAGTCAGGTGAAAACCACAGACCCCTTACTAAGTCCACACTGCTGTGTATTATTTAATACATATGTCACACCCGCACCTACACGTCCCCACAAGAATAATGGTTTTTTGAATTTCAGTTCAAGCTCATGGACTCCTTGTCAAGAGCCCCTGCTCTAGGAAGACTCGAGGCCGAGTTAGGTCCTGCTCTCACACCCTCCCAAGGCCGATGAGCTTCCCTTTAAAGACTCAGTGATGCTGGTTGTCATGTACTCGGCCGTCTTTCCCAGTGGCTCAGGCCAGTACCACTCACCACTGTGTCCACAGCCCCCTGCTCAGTGTCTGGTCTGTAGCAGCTTATGCCCTGTATTTATCAAACAAATGCACGTGGGCCTCAAACCCTGGCTCTCGCACGTACACGCTACACGAGTTGGGCATGTTTCTTTGCATCTTTGAGCCTCGGTTTCCTTACCTGAAAGATGTGAGTCATGGTAGCCATCTCTTCGAGTCACAGTGAAGAGGGAGTGAAATGAAATAGCATATCCTAAGTACCGAGCACAGTGCCTAACAGAGTGCTCCAAAGCACTAAGTCCTTTCCCGCCTTCCTTAACTAGTTTATGCTATTCCCAAAGCAATCAGAAGGAACGTTTCTTCTGCGAACCTACAATATCTATTGCAAACATGTAAGGGGGATCCCTTTCCTTCCCAGAATCCCAATCCCTTCACAGAAGTTGAAGAATTTTTCTTCTCCATGTTTGCATCTGTAACTAATAGAATCACATCATCCCCAGATGCAAAGAGCGAATCTCCTAATTCTCACCCCGTCCACCCCACTCCGTCTCTGGCTGTCATGGAGGAAAGACTGATGAGAGAATGTGTGCTCGTTTCTTCACAAGCTGACTATCCAGGAAGCCTCAGATTTGAGTGGAAATAACTGTTTGTGGGAAGCCCTGTTCCTTCTTACCACCTTCTTCCCACTCTCCCTTCTTCCTGTCCTCCCCCATTTGCTCGTTCTTTCCTTTAGCAAATACTTCCTGAAGCCTGCTGTGTGCCCAGCCCTCTCCCCAGTAGAGGCTGCGATGGACATAGATATGACCCGTGACCTTAAGATGCTCACAGTTTGAGAGCGAGTCAAGGTAGTGTGGTGGCTGCCATCACAGGAGATGGTCCAGGGCCACGGGCAAGCTAAGAGGATGTGCCCGAGGAGGCAGCAGAGGCTTCTCATGCGAGGTCACGGTTGCTTGGGGAATTGAGCATGATGGAGTCTCCAGGCCCAGAGAAGAGGCAGGATGCACGTGGCAGGACACGTGCTGACCCACGGGCTGTGACAGAGTGTGGAGTTTGGGGGGAATGTGGGCTTGGAATACGGACAGAAAGCAGATGATGGAAGCTCTTGTATGCCAATTCTGAGGCACGGGAGCTTGGCTGGGGAACAGTGGAGATCTGCATTCATTTTAAAGCAGTGAGCTACTGCTCTAGGAAGCCAACACAGGTACTTTTCCAGCCCCTGGGTGGGCCTGGGAGAGACTGGCCGTGGGTGTGACCCAGAGCCGTGGGGATGGAGAGAAGAGGTGGGAAGCCAGAAGTGGTGTTTAGGGGAGGGGGACTCAGCAGAAATCAACGGCTGACGGGTTTGGGGGGATCAGCAGGAGGAAAGAATCGGCACTCATTTTTCCTCCCTGGAATGGTACTGCCATCACTGGGACGGAACTCTATGAGGAGGTGAGGTGACTGGTTTCGACATGATGAGTCTAAGGTGTCTTTCAGAGGACGGACTAGACGTGCCCCCCAGGCACAGATGTACGGATCCAAGCCTTAGGAGAGAAGCTGGGACCATAAACCCCACCAGCAACTCAGGTTCCTCACCCCACTCATCCCACCCGGACCCGCAGCACAGCCAATATTCACTCAACAAGCACGTCCTCCACAGTATCTCAAATCCACCCACTTCTCTCCACCTCACTTTTGGTTCCAAGATTCGGCCACCGTCATCTCTTGCATTAGTCTCCTGATTGGTCTCCTTTTCTCTTACCTTGTCCGCTCCATTCCTTTCTCACATCACTGATGGAGTGACCTTTCTAAATGTACAAATCAAAAATAGAGATTTCTTAGGGCAGCGTGGCACAATGGCACACAGCAATCAGCCGTTTAGGAGGGCATCCTTTTAGGAGTAAGCACAGGGGTGCAATGCCGCAGTTTCCTCACTGATGCCTGTCACCAGGTGCACAGTTTTTGTAACAGAATCCCATGAGCACGGTAAACTTCAGTCCTCCTTGTGCTGAGTAGGGGTCGTGCCCTTCCCTTACTGGGGTCTTTTCCAGCTGACGTCATCATGCAGAGTTGGAAAAGTACCAGGGGTGAAGCCTTAAAGGAAGTGTGTTTTCTTACAGCCAGGAGGTCTCAGGCAGGATGTGTGGGGATGTGTGTGTGTGTGTAGGAGACACAGCGTCTTCCCTTGAACTCTTTCTAGCGTCACCTCTGGTCTACCCAGCGCCCACCCTCTGGCAGGGGGAGCTGCCTAGTGGCCAGCATGGCTGTTACAAAGAGCAAGAGTGCAGGGGCGGCCTGTGCTTCCACCCAGGGCGGGACCGACAGCCCGCTGCCTCCAAAGTGCTACTGAATGATTTGAAACCAGAGCATCATTCTCCTGGGCTGTTTTTTAATGTGTGTTAAAAATAAACTAATCATTTCTGGTATAATTTTTTTAGTATACTTTTTTAAAAAAGATGCTTAGATTACATAAATGGTATAATCGTAAACAGAGTTTATACAAAATTCTGCTTATTTTTCCTAGTTTCTGTTTCTCCATTGGGTATTCTTTGTAAACTACAGGTGAAAGCAGGTTGGCTCTCATTCTAAATTAATTTGCTGAGACGCCTTCTCTTCTTGTCTAAGCAGGGCCCAAATTCCTTCCCTCCCAAACAAACTGATGCTGAGACACATTCAGCCAGAGACACACGGCAAAGGGGTGCAGCTCTCAGTCACCGTAGGGCCAGCCAGAGCGCCGCATACGGCCCAGCCAAGTGACTCAAAAGGCAGCGAGCTGACGGCTGCGGGGGAAAGGCTGAGTGAGGCGTGCCCCTGGCAGGGCCAGGTTCCCTTGAACGAGAAGCCCCCTTGGCAGGGGACCGCTTTTCCCTTCTCGTGCCAACATGGACCTGCCAAGGAGGGGGCCTCTCCCAGCCTGTGCTCTGGCCCCCGGCCGTGGCTGTCCAACCGGAGCCTCCGTGGTTGGCCACAAAGGGCCCTAGGGTGCCCGAGCCTTCGCCGCCCTGGCTCGCCCCAGGGCGAGCCCAGCGCCTGCACTGCTCCTCGGAGGGCTCCCGTTTCTTTGCCCACTGACCGCTGCTGTGATAAAGTGACCTTTCTATCAGAGTCAGAGAAAGAGGGGCAGGGACCATGCAGCCCGCGGTAGCCAGAACGCCTTTCAGAATCGGGGGGCCATGTGAGCTGCGCTGGCTCTTGGGTCTTACGGAACCATGGAAGGCATTTAAAGGACGTGTCCCGTACGTCGACTCTTTCAGCTGAAAGTGGACAAGGCAGCGGGCAGTTTCAAGGGCGCTCCTCGGAGGTCTGGTCGCAGTGGCAAGGCCAGCACCACGGCCAGCAGAGCGGAGAGCAGCACTCCCACCAGCAGCCCGGGCAGACCGAGGTGTTCCAGGTAAATCGTAGGTACCGGCGCCTTCTCTCTGCCTCCTTTCCCCCTCGCTCCCTGCTGCGGCTCCGCGTGCCCACGGGTGCTGGTGAGTTCTGGCCAGGCCGGGGCCCTGAGCTAGAGGCGGGTCCAGTAGAAAGCCCCGCCTGCCCTGCAGGAAGCCTCAGGTGCGTCAGGAAAGGCTTACCTGTGGCCTCTGAGCTGAGGCAGACCAAAGGGGACGCTGCAATTTGAGGCTCCGCCTGCCCCCAACTCCAGGGCCACCCAGGAGAGAGACAAAGCTTTAAGAGGCCCGAGGGGCTTGTCCGGAGGCAGCGCCTTCAGCTTCTCCCAGGGGCCGCAGGTCCCTTCCAGCCTTGATTGCCTCCGGCTGCCGACCGCCTCCTTACCGCTTCCTCCACCAGGAGGGGCAGGATGTTCCTATCCAGGTCCCGGTCCGAATCCCAGCCTTGCCCTCGGCGCCGCTGCCGAGTTGTCTGTTAGGTGAGGCTCCCAGGGCACCTTGCCTTGAACTTCATTTGAGACATTCCTGGCCCATTCCGAGTGCCTAGGGCAGGTGGACCTAACTGCTGCTGGCTTGGACCCCACTGGAGGCCCCTGGCCCCTGGTTTCCCCTGACTCCACTCTCAGCCCGAGTGCTCGCTGGACGGCCCTGGTGCAAAGAGCTCGGCCATCCTGCCAGGGCTGCTGAGGGAAGGGCACCTTGTAATGGGCCCAGCGCTCAGGCCTGCCCGGCAAAGCGAGGATTGCGGGCAGGAATCGCCCTGTGGGAGGGGGCTGGGACTCCCAGAATTCTCAAGGTCAGCCCTCCGTGGACCCCGCCCTCATCCCAAGCTCCTTTCCTACCAAGTCAACCGGAATCTTCACAGGAAAGGTCAAGAGTCCAGAGCCATTCCAGGTCTCCAAGGGCAATATCCTTTAAACACACAGAAGAATGCCTCACCCGGGCTTAGCCTGGCCCTCCCTGACCTACAGGAACTGCCCCCTCCTTCCTCCTTCCTTCCTCTGTAAGTCCCCAGCCCCTTGCCCGTCCTTGTGCCTCATGCCAGCCCTGGAAGGTAGAATTTCCTAAAGTGGACCCTAATGGTCACGAGGCTAAAAAGAACTCGTGGTCAAATAAGTTTGTGAAACACTGATTAGAGTATTTCAATTTCTTTGTCTTGCAGGACTTATCAGAGTCTTTATTATACTAATGAAGACTGTGAATTTCTAGGAGGCAGGCAAAGTAGGCCTTGTTTCCCAAACCGATTTGCCCACAGAACTCTTTTTAACCCCCACGGGCCTAGAACCCCACAGAACACACTTTGGAAAATCCACCATAAGGTATTGAAATAGTGCCACGTCCATTTTCCGGATGGGTAGAACTTGAAGGACTGTTTAAGACTAAAGCATAACCATGCCTGGGTTTGGCTCTGCCCTCAATGAGCAGTGAAGACAGGCCCCCCGAGCTCCTCCACGCACGCCCCCTCCCGCTCTCCCCCCTGCAGGTCATTGCTGTCGCATTTCGAGCAGACAGTTGGTACCAGGCTGGGGCTCCCCACCAGTGGGTCTCTTGCCCACCCTGTGCCCCCAGCTTGGCTTTAACTAGACAAAGATTGAGTCCTGGAGTTGTGTTTGCCAGCTGGATTGACAGCTCCAGGAGAGACCACTCCCCAGGGTCTCTGTCGTTTGAGGAGCCCTGCAGGGGACCTCCAGAGGGCTGGGGGAGTGTCTCGGGGCTGCCCCCGTTAGAGAGGTGCCGTGAGGGCGAAGGCAGGCTGGGCTCCTGGGACATGCCCGGTGCACACGAGAATGACCCGACTCGGTGTGGCTCTCTTCTCTCCTGCAGGACATGCTGCCCATGCCGGGAGATCCGACCCAGGGCACCGGCAATTATAACATCGAAGACTTTGCCGACCTGGGCATGTTCCCACCGTTCTCTGAGTAGCCGTGGGCAGTGCCCCCTGTGCTGTGACGCCAGCGCCCACGTGCAGGGAGCCGCCCTTGCCTGCCCTGCCGCAGACCACCCGCCAGAAGGCATCTCACCCCCCTGTTCCCGGAGCACACCATTGCCCAGCTCTAAACTGCAGCCGTGGCCTCTCTGACGCTGGCCACGGGCATTGGTGGACGTTTGGGATCCGCTGTATTTATGCATTGTACTTGTACCTGTGCGTGCGTGGGAGGGGAGCGTGTTGGGCCCGTGAGATTGAGTTGTGAATAATCTATTGATAGACAGCTCACACCTGTAAAAGCTCAGGTGAGCCCACCTGCTCGGTGGGCCTGCCCAGGAGGCTGCAATGGGTTTCTTCAGGCTTTTAACCTCTGCTGGGCGGTGGGGTTTGGGGTACTGGGAAAGAGGCGAGCAGGGCGCACAGCTTTTGTGTGCAAGTTGGAGAGGAGCGGGCAGCCAGGGACGTGGGACGCTGGCTCCCCTGCCGCTGTGCTCGGCCACATCTGTGCGCCCGTGGCCTGTGGCACTTAGGTACTTTTTGCCGTGACGTGAACTTCCTGTCCTAATGGATCTGTTGTGCCTCATGTCTGTTGTGTGTGGCCAGAGTGAGTGTATAGAACCCAGATGGGGCCCCCGACCAGAGGAGGCCGGAGCTCTGGGTTTTTGGCACTGTGGGCCTCGGCCAGGAGCTGGGCGCTGGGCTGGCCTGTGCGCCGGATGTCCAGGAGTCAGGGCCGGGCACCGCCTTCCTTCAAGAGGTCCAGGCCCCCTGGTGGAGAGTCAAGGCCACCTCGTCTTAGAGAAACCAGCCCCTTCCTCCCACAGGAGACCCCCGGGAACCCTCACCCTTCTCTTACTTGGGCCTGTCCATCTGCATTCCCAATTCCACATCGGCGTTGTGCATCCTCGCTCCACTGGTGAGAGGCAGACCTCGCCCCCGCTCGGTGCCTCAGGACGGCTGCCGTCCGTCTTGTCCTGAGTGGCAGGTGCCTCGGCCCTCCTGTGGACGTGTGGGTGGGGCGGGCCACGTGGCCCAAGCCTCACCAGACCAGCCTTGGTGACCACGTGCTGCTCAGTGGCTCTGGAGGTGGCAAGGGACTAGCCCTGTGCCTGGAGCTGGGAACCTGCCTTACTTTCCTCCAGGCTGCCTGGTCTTTCTTAGCCCAAAAGGGGGAACAGTGGCCTCCTGGGAAGAAGGTGCGGTCTATGGGGCAGAAGACTCGGGCTGCGGTTCTGGTTCTAGTTCTGGTTCTGCCACACGCTCAGGAGGGCCTTGAATTCCTTGGGTGGTCTCAAGACAGGAGTAAGCACCGACGTCCGAGAGGTTTCTGCCTGGCTGATCTCGGAGTGCGTGGTCGCTGGCTTGCGGAGTTTCCCTAAGATTTGAGGAGATGGGCCTAAGAGTCCATCCCCTATTTCTCATTACCTCTGCTCGCTCCCACGCCCTTTATACTAGCAAAGGCTCTCTCGGCCTCCGTGACAGCCAACCTTGTTTTCCATCGACATCCCACGAGCCCATTGAGCCCCCATGGGGACGAAGCTACATGTGGCTGCCTCAGGGTGGGGTGGAGGAGCCCACCTAGAGGGAACGCCCCCAGGCCCCCTCCAGAGACCCTGCAGGCTGCCCTTCCCAGGCTGGCGCTGCTAGGTGGTGAAAGCACGCTACAACAGCCCGTGTCCCCTTCCCCGGATCCTGGAGGGCCCTGGAGAGTGGATTTGGTTCTAGTGCAGAGTGAGCCCGGCATGCAGGCAGGAGCCTGGGAGCGTGTCTGCTGTGCGCCCTTGAGAACCCTGAGCAAACCCTAGCCTGGCCGGCGTCCAGAGGCATCGGGCAGGGGGCATTGCCCAGCACTGCAGGGCGCCCCCCACAAGAACCCAGGCCGCTCTGCAGGACGCCTTTGGCCGGGAGCCGGCTTTGTGTGGCTCCAGCTCCTAGACTAGATTAACACTGATTTTCTGTTTTTAGAGTTGTTTCAGTCCTTTTGTGTCTGATGGCGATTGGGCCTTGAGTTTAAATGCACACGACTTGCTCCTTCCTTGGGAGCCCTCGGCTCCTGGGAGAAGGTGGGTGGGTGCATCCAGGCAGAGCCCAGGGGCGTGGGACCCAGCACAGGCTTCCCGTGTGCCCTGCCCTGGGACCAGCTCTGCCTTCAGCCGCCTGGAGCTTGCCCCAGGCAGTGGGCATAATTCTTTCCAAATAAAAGGCACAAAAAATAGCTTTTGGATGAAAGAAAGGTTTGTCCGTGAAAAGAAAACCGCCTTTTACGGCCTGCAGTCTGAGTTAGGGAGTTTAAGGGGTCTTATGTTTGTTTCCCTTTTACTTTTTTGGAAGTTGGGAGCTTGACATAGGTGGGTGAATGAGCACTTTCCTGTGAGCCTGCCGTGCAGCTGGGACTATGCTGAGCACTGAGGGGACCCAGCGAGTGTGAGCAGAGCCTGGCTCCCACGCCCCTCCATCTGCTGCGCTCACGTTTGGGGGTGACCAAAACCCAGGCATAGCCAAATAGTCCCGGCCTCCCTCCTGTCCAGCTCTGGCCTTGGCTTGAGTCCCAGATCTTTACCATTCCTCACTCCACCTTCTGGTCGTGATTCTAAAAAGCCATTGCGGCCAGTAAGAAAATAGAGGAGAAGAAGGAAGAGAGGAAGCCCAGGGCTGGGAGAATCCCACACCAAGGAATTCTCTCACCAAGTATCCTGGAGACAAACTGGAGTAAGAGCTGAAGCCCTGGGGGGTTGGATTATCCCTGTTTGCAGAAGAACCTCCCTCCCGTGCCTGTGCTGCCCAACCTCGGACGCGGGAATCCTTCGGTCAGCCCCAGCCCAGACACCTCTCCTCCTGGAGACAGCGTCAGAGCCTGGACTGGAGAGGTGGGGGACACTTAGGACTTGTTGGCTTCCGAGGCTCAGGTCCCCTCTGCCCCTCGTCTGAGCTGCTGGACTTTGCACTGGCTTTCTCTAGGCTCTGCGAGCACATGATTGTCCACAGGAGAGGGCCAGGTGGTGGCTGCCCGAGCCACTGGTGAGGACACAAAGGGGCTACACTGGGACTCAGCCAGTGACTGTGGTAGTGGCTAAGGATGGTTCTGGAACCGTCTACCTATATGTCACTCCCACTAGTTTGGCTTTTGGTTTTGGATTCAGGGAGTAATAGAGCCATCACAAACAGCCCCATTCTTCTCTGTTCTCCAGTGTAGCAAGGTCAGCCCTTTTGTTTTTTCATGACTACCTGTTACAAATAGTGGGAGGATCCTGATAGCTAATGAAACTGACTTTGGGGAGCTTAAATCTTCCGTATCTGTAAAGTGACTGTGTGTTACCTAGACTAGCCACACCTAGAGATGTCAGTGCTGCCACTAGCCCTAGCCACAAGATGAGCCCGGCCTGGGGAGCCCAAGGGCAGCAGCAGATAATCCCCACCGGAGCAGTCAACACTCTCACTTCCATAACAGTTATGACCTGTCACCCGAACAAGAACAAGCAGTTACCTAACTTTAGTCAATAACTCAGAATAGAAACACTCTTGGTGTGACCAGAACGTATGAGTTTGCTCATTGAGTAGCTGCGTCCTGACTTCCCCGAGGTCCCTGACCACCCCCAGCCCCCGTCCCATCTCCTGTACTAAGGCCCTGTGAGCCACTGGGCTGCCTGCCTTCTCCTCGACCGTCTGGAGTCTGGGGAAGCGTGAAGAGCCACCACACAGCCGTGCAGGCCCATTTTCACATGCAGATGTGCCTGGATTTGGGCTCCAAAGCTGGTTTTGTTGTCAAGCATTCGGCCAGAGTCTGTGGGCCATTGACTGTGAAAGTACCAAGAGGAAGGCTCCCCAGGCTGTGTGGGAACAGGGCAGCTTGCTCCATGTGACAAACTAGGTTTCCTTTAAAATCAGAAGACTTCTCAGAGAGGCTGCAGTGGAAAATGTAAGCACTTAATCGTTTCTCTCCTAACCTTTCTTCTTAAGGATGTGAACTGTGCTGTGGATAAATCATAATTTGTATTTCTTGAATGGTCTCTGTGACTAACCGTTACTATGTTGAGTGTGTATATGTGTAACTAATGTAACTGCCTTTTAAAATTTCATTATACAATAAAAATGGCTTTGCTCTGAACAATGATTAGTCCAGGCCAAGTTTGAACAATCTGTGGCACTCGTCCCTTGGAGTTTGGGATATACCCGCCTCTTAAGGCCTGTATCACGTCATAGAGCACACATGTGCCAAAGAGGGGGTTACATGGCGTAGAAAAGGAAACTGACATTTCTTGAGCTCCTCTGTTGGGCAAGGTTATCTACAAGATTTTTTGCCAATGCTAATCATCACAAGCCTCTGTTATGTGGTTGTTATTCCTGGTTTACAGATGAAGAAACTGGTTCTTGGAGAAGTTGTGACTTCTCCAAGAACCAGCAGGAAGGAAATGGAAGAACCATGATTTGATCGCAAATCCCTGTGTATAGTGTCCTCGTCAAACACTTTTTTAAAAATTCTCCCAAAATTAAGTTAATATTTTAACTACCAATCCTAAGCTTCCTCTGTAGAAAGAGGACTGTGTGTGCTCTAACAAAAACCACTTGAAAGCCTTTTCCACCCAACGCCTAGCGCTGGCTTTTTTGCTTACAGCTTTATTGAGGTATTATTGACATAAAATAAACTGCACATATTTAAAGTATACATATGAGGAAATCTTTGTGACCTTGAGTTAGGCATGAATTTCTTAGCTACTACACCAAAAGCATGATCCACAAAAGAATAAATGGATAAATTGAGCATCATCAAATTAAAAACATCTGCTTTTCAAAAGACACTGTTAAGAGAATGAAAAGATAAACCACTGGCTGTGAGAAAACATTTGCATAGCATATCTGACAAAGAACTTGCATCCAAAATATATAAGACAAATAGTACAAAATAGGCACACAAAAAAATATTTTTTGAACAGACATTTTACCAAAGAAGATATATGGATGGCAAATAAGCACAGAAAAAAAATGGTCAGCATCACTGGTCATTAGGGAAATGCTAATTAAAACCACAATGATAACCTGCTACACATTTAGAATAGCTAAACTTTTAAAAGACTGACCACAGCAAGTGTTGTCCAGGATATAGAGCAACTAGAACCCTCACACGTGCAAAATGGTGCAACCACTTTGCAAAACAGTTTGGCAGTTTCTTATTGTGATGTTTAGGTTCATGTGTCAACTTGGCCAGGTAATAGTGCCCAGTTGTTTGGTCAAGCAAGCACTGGCCTAATTGTTACTGTGAGGACATTTTGTGGACTTAAATCATTAGTAAGTTGATTGCATCTATGGCTGATGACATCTACAATCAATGGACGAGATTGCCTTCAGCAATGAGAGACATCTCATCCAATCAGTTGAAGACCTTAGAAGGCAAAGTGATGATTTCAGCAGGCAGAAGAGAAAATTTCCATCTCTACTTCAGCCAGCCAGTTTCTTCTGCAGAATTCATCAAAAGTCTTCATCGGAGTTCCCAGCCTGCAGCCTGCCCTACAGAATTTGGACTTGTGCATCCCCACAGTTGCGTGAGACAAGTTTATAAAATCACATAATATTTACAGATATCTCCTGTTGGTTCTGTTTCCCAGGAGTGCCCTGACTAATACACCTAAAAGGTTAAACATTCATTTACCATATGATCTAGCCTTTCCGTACCTAGGTATTTACTCAGGAGAAATGCAACCTTATTTCCACACAAATACTTGAACAGGAATACTCATTGCAGCTTTATTTGTCATCGCCAGAAACTAGAAACAACCTAAATACCCATCAGTAAGTTAATGGATAACCAAATTATGGTATATGCACACAACTGAATGCCACTTAACAATGAAAAGGAGCAAAGTACTGATAAAGGAACAAATAAATAGATCTCCAAAGCATGATGCTGAGCAAAAGAAGCCAGGCATAAACATGCCATGTAATTCCATTTATATGAAACTCTGGAACAGTCAT
>JAQZBX010093521.1:0-12142 GCA_029593785.1 Cabassous unicinctus | reverse complement strand
TATTCTTCCCTCTCCCTCCCCTCAGAACCTCTGGTGACCACTGCCTTTATATCAATGTTATGAGTTCATCCATTACTTTAGTCCATAGTTGCATTCCCCCTTATGTTTGTTCATTCCTCAGTATTGAGGATTTTGGGATGGTGATACCCACTCTGCTTCTGATTGAGAGGGGGCTTAGATCCCATGGGGCAGATGGATAGAACTGTCTTGCTTGCTCTTGTACATAATTTCTGTTTTGGGGAATGGGCATTGTCCATCATCATCCTTTTGTTAGTTGTCCTGGGTGAGTCCAAGAGTAAGTGCTGCAACTCTGCTGAGATTCAGGGCTTAATTGGCATATGAACAGACTGAAGATTTAAGTCTCTGGGACACATATTTAATAGGTATAGTGCTAATTATAGGTTCAAATAAAAGGGGCAGAAGAACCATGTGTAGGAAAATTATAAATGAGTCTAACTCCAATACATTGGTGGAATAGGTTATCATATGTGCCAAGGTAAGACCCACTGACAGGGTGCCAAATTCCTGTGGTTGTCTGCCCTGCCTATAGTATCTAGAGGTCTCTAGATACCTCAGGAGACCCCCTGCTTGAGGCACTGTTTACTGTGGCAGTCAATGAGATCCTCCTGAGATGTGCATAGCCTAACCTCTGGAATGACCTCCAGACCTACATTGAAATCTCTTAGCCTTAAAAATTCATTTTCCAACGAGGAAATACAAATGGCTAAAAAGTACATGAAAAGATGCTCAACATCACTAGCTATCAGGGAAATGCAAAACAAAACTACAACAAGATATCATCTTACACCCATTAGACTGGCGGCTATTAAAAAAACAGAGAACTACAAGTGTTGGAGAAGATGTGGAGGAAAAGGAACCCTCATGCAATGCTGGTGGGAATGAAGAATGGTGCAGCCATTGTGGAGGATGGTTTGATGGTTCCTCAGGAAGCTAAACTATAGAACTGCCATATGATGCAGCAATCCCACTGCTGGGTATATACCAGAAGAATTGAAAGCAGGGACACGAACAGATATATGCACACCAATGTTCATAGTGGTATTCATTGTTCCAAAATTTGGAAGCTACCCAAGTGTCCATCAACAGAAGAATGGAAAAGCAAATTGTGGTGTATACATACAACGGAATATTACTCATTTATAAGAAGGAATGAAGTATTGACACATGGAATAACATGGATGAATCTCTTATGTTGAGTGAAGTAAGCTAGTCACTGAAGGATAAATATTACATGACCTCACTATATAACCTAAGCAAATTGAGCAGACTCACAGAGCGAGAGACTGGAAGATAAGTAATCAGGAGACAACAAGGGAGTGTGGTAAGCCAATGCTCAACTAGGCAAAACCTATGATAAGGTGGAAGGGGGTGGTTTGGCAGTGGATGGAGGTGATAGTGGTGCAGGGATGTGGGGGGTGGGGTGGTCAATGGTGCTAGAATGTGAGGATTAGCAGGATGGGTGGTTAGGTTGGTCTAGTCATGGAACTGGGGGGAGGACTTGAGGAAGGAACAAGTAAACTCTGGGTTTTGTAGGTCTGTGGTAAAAACTACAATGGTGGGAAAGGGCACACCTGGGGCATGCTTCTATGGAATAAAAAGTGTCTATCTTGTTGTAGGGTGTAATATCAGTGGGTGGAGACCCACACAATAAATAAGATAACATTAAATTCCCATCCTGGGGGGTTCTCAAACAGAGAGGCAAGAATCTCTTGAGAACATAGGCAGTGCCTAAAAAAAAGAAACAGACTGATATTGGAAGCCCTCAATATTAATGCATGTAACTATGAACCTTTTTTCTTCAAAAACTGAAACTTAGTGGTTACCACAGGTTCTGAGGGGAGGGGAAGGGAAGAATAGATGGAACACAGGGCATTTTTAGGGCATTGGAATTATTCTGCATGACCTTACAATGATAGATATAGGCCATTATACATTTTGTCAAAACCTACAAAAGTGTACGATGCAAAATGTAAACTATAATATAAACCATTGACCATGGTTAGTGGCAATACTTCAATATGTGTTCATCAATTGTAACAAATGTACCATACTCATGTAAGATGTTATTAATAGGGAAAAATGTGAGGGGGGGAAGTTGGGTATATGGGAATCTCCTATATTTTCTATGTGACTTTTCTGTAACCTAAAGCTTCTTTGAAAATAAAGTGGGAAGAAAAAAAAAAAAGACACTGGGGGAACATACAGGACAAATTGTCACTATACAAAAAGATAACAGATCTTACAGAGATGAAGGACACAATGTAAAATTTTGTTTTGTTATTTATTTTTAAATTATTATTCATTTATATATTTATTTTTGTCTTTGTTTTTGGTAGACTTTGGATTGCAGAAGGGTTGCAACTGTGGCAGGGCAGGATCACTGGTGCAGGGTGTTGGTGGGGGAGAATTTATGGGGAAGGCCATGCCTAGTGCATGCCTCTATGGAATATGAATGCGTCAAATGGTCATGGGGTGTTGTCTCATTGGGTGGAGACCCACACAATAACTGAAAGAATATTGAATTCCCACCCTGGAGAGTCTTTCTACATTCTCTAATAGAGCAGCAAAAATCCCTAGAGTACATGGACAGTGCCTAGTGAAGGAGGACAGACCAAATGCCTTGATATTGATGCTTTTACTTATGAACCTTTTCTTGTGAAATTGAAACTTAGCTTAGAATTATATATTGCCTAAGAGTTACCTCCTGAAAGCCTCCTTGTTGCTGTAATGTGGCCTCTTGCTAAGTCAAACTCAGTACGTAAATGTACTACCATCCCCCCACCCCCACCCCAGCATGGGACATGACTCCCAGGGATGAGCCTCCCTAGCACCAACTAGAGATGCATTTGTAAAAGGACCTTGACTAAAAAGGGGACATATTAAATACATTTCTCTTTTAATAGAAACATTTTAATTTTCTCATATCTAGGGCCAAAGAAATCTCTCAAAATAATGCTTGGTGTCTTTACTCACCTGGTTCATGAAGGAAAAGGTATTTAATACTTGATCCTTTATATTTGGCCCTTTTCCCCCCCTTTTCCCTATATTGTCCTTGGACATCCCCAACAGGAAGTAACATTTCTTTAAAATTGCCAAACATAATTTTTAAAAAGTTTAAGCATTCTAAAAATGTAGAATGAATATACATCAAAAATCTATTTTTTTTCCATTAGTGAGGGAACCAACAGGATGGTAAAGCAGGTCAAATAGAACTTGAGAAACAAATGCTTATATAGTCTGTCAGAGGAGAGTGCTGAAATAGTTTGCTTAGTTAGAGAAAAAAAGCTAATCCCCTACATGAAAATAAAATGGTAGCCATTGGGTTTATCTGTTCATTTGCCTCTGTACCAGAAATAATTTGCTTCTATACCAGACAAAAATCTACAAGTTAACATGTAACTTCACAGACTTTGGGCTATAATCAACAGTAAATAGTAAAACAAAGCTATATTCTCCTACAGAAATAATCATTGGGTACTTAAGTATGACACTGAGAAAGCATGCTGCCATCCTGCTATTTTATTTCCAAGTTTTGGGTGATTTTTCCTATCACAATTATGGAAATCTCTTTTTCCAGGATGCTTTCTTTCCAAATTAATGTTTTGAATTTTTACATTTTTGGTCTATCCTTCTAGTCATGGTGAACTAATTCATATAAAATTTTTTTTTACATTTTCCATTTGCCAGGCAGTGTTCTGTATACATTTGTATAACAATTTATACATCACAAAGTGTCTTCATGTCAATAGTCTCATTTTCCTTTAGAATTTAAGGAGAGTCACAGTAATTTAATAAGAATTGAACATGTTCAAAATTTATTGTTCAGTAAATAGATTTTATTTAAATATAAAATCATTATATTTTATTTATTTAATCTTTATAATAACCTTAGAGTGTGGGTTTCATTACAGATCTGGAAACTGATGCTCAAAGACAGTAATTTCCTTGTGGCAAGTAAGCAGAGAGGTTAAAAAGCCTGTGTACCTTCCATTAGACCTCACTGACTCATGCTATTATTTTTCTTAAAGCTAAGGAACATGAGGGTTAAAGTTTTCCATTTAAAGCTTTTGTTTATCTTGTTTAAATACCAATCTGTGATAAGAACTGAAGCAATCATCCAAAATCATTAGCTAAATAAAACTCCATAACTGGTAGTTGTATAAAATTATAATTAGGGTAAGATTCCTCCCCCCTTAAATAATTGCTAAAACACTGCAATTTCCTGATACCCATTAAATCTGTACTTTTCTGTGAGATTTATGACCCAATAAAACTTCCCGAAGCCAACTTCCTTTTTATCATTTAGATTTTAATTATTGTCAATCCTGAGTTAATTAACCTCTCCAGGTGTCTCCCTGGTTTGAGTTTCTCAAAGTCCCTGGAAATAGTCTTTTTAAAACAAATATGGAGGAAATAGTGTTTTCTCAGATAAAATAAGTAACTGCTGAAGAAAAGACTAGATTTCTCCAAACCCTGAGCGTGATCTAATAGTTTATGCATGTTGAATGGCAATATACTGGGAAGCGTGAGGTAACAATGAATGGGAATGTGAACTCAGCATCAGAAGGTTGGGTCTCAATTGTAATTTTGAGCAAGAAATTTCCTTCACCCTTATCAGCTTTACTTTCTCATATGTTAGTTGAGGTGGTTGTGAGTAATAAGCTAGATAATAGATGAGAAAATGCTTAGAAAGTTTTAAAGGAGACACACTCCAGCATATTGAATTTATTTCAGGTCTTTGAACTTGCCATGTTCTCTCTGATGCGGAAGACTTGTACGTGATCTTCCTTCTGCCTGGAACTCTACCCACCACCTCCTCTTCTAGAACTCCTACTGCCCTTGAGATTCGTGCTTAGAAATCACATCCTCTAGAAACTTTCCTCAAACCCCAATATTGGGTTAGTTGTCGATATGCCCTCTCCCCACTCCAGCAGTTCTATTTACTTGGCCATCTACACCATTAAAATTAAGCTAAGAGGAGGATTCACATCTATTTTATATACCCACCACTTAAGTCAGTTCACATTATATAGTAGATCTTGAATAAATATTTATGGGATGTTTTAAACATCAAGTAGCATATTTCCATCTCATTATATCAAGACAAAATGGATTTATTGAGTACCTAATACTTCATAAGTAGTGTTTTTGGGAATTTAAATGATATGGTCCCCACTCAAAGAGGTGAAGTATTAAGATTTTTATGAGTAGGTAGACAATGCATTAGATAGACAAGTAGCACTACGTGTGGATAAAAAAAAGGAAGTGTTTTATAGAAAATGTATAAGTTTGAGGTGATCTTCCATAAAAGCTTTAAATCATCAGTATTCAAAAACAGGAACTCGAGCAGAGCAGTCCTCACAGCACATTGAGGCCACAGCTGGCACCGTGACAGCTGTGAGCTGGAGAACTCCAGAGAAATTACCCAGAGAAGGTGAAGGATTCTGTTTTGTTTACAGTCGCTATTTGGCATTGTTTCCATAGAGCTTTTATTGTTGCTAAGTTTAAACGGATTCATTTTCAGCAGTGGTCTGTCTGTCAGGTCATTATTTTTGCAATGAACAAATCTTCTAGTATATTCTCTGTACACCTGCTTTTTGGTTCCAAACATCTTTCCCACAGAGGCCCCTGATTCAACGGATCTCCCTATTCACCTTGGTACCACTGAGTTACTTTGAAAAGATTTTTTTTCGTTGTGAAAACTCCTGAAAGAAAATTCATAGTGTTTCTGATTCAGACCTAGCCTTCATTACTTTGGCAATAGGTTTGAATAACATCTATCAATATAGCCTTAAAATACTTATAAAAGCTAAAAGGGAAAAAAATGGGCTTTAATGCCATTCCTTCCTCCAAGGTTTGGATAATGCAATCACTTTAGTTAACTGTGGTTTTTGCTTTGTGCTGATATACATCCATACATATATACATACACACACACGTAACAAAATATGCATGCATTTTGTTTGGGAATATATATACCTATGTAAAAGTATGTATATATTTATATATACACACATACATAATGTATCACACATACAAATCAGCACATGCATTTTGAATACACACACCATATACATATGACAAAATTTCTGTCTGGTTTGATAATTCCTCATAAGAGTGAGCATTGGAACACACCTGAGATGCCCTGGTATGCTCTGGTTTATAACATCATAGCAGAAATATGAACTTTGAACTGATAACATCATCCTCAAGCAATGAATTATGCTGCCAAAACAAGGAAGTAAAAAATACAATGTTAAGGGAGCGGGTATAGCTCAGTGATTTGAGCACTGCTTCCTATGCACAAGGTCCCGGGTTCAATCCCTGGTACCTCTTTAAGAAAAAAAAAAAAAAAAGATGTTAAAATATTTCCATCAAAAGAGCAAAAAAAAGTTTTTAATGTGTATCTTCTTTAAGCACACTCTTGCTCTTCAGAAATGTGGAACATCACCCTAGATTTATTCCTTCCCTTCTACTATTAATATCTGGAACTGGGTAGGAGAGGTAAACTTGCTAGGTCATCATTAAAAGCATTCTGTCCTTGACTGGACTATTTAAGTATTTTCTAAGTGATTTCATAAATCATTGTTTTATGATTAAAAAACCACATCACTTACAAATAAATGTTTGCAGAAACCGACTGCATGAGAATCTATAGGAGAGGGCATGAGAATCTGTATTTTGAACAAGTATCTGTGGTTAGTCAGTACTTCTTAAACTTTAATGCACAAACAAATCACCAGGGACCTTGGTAAAATATATATTCTGATGCGGTAGATCTGGGTGGCACCTGAAAGTCTGCATTTCTATCAGGCTCACAGGGGATAACTAGGCTACTGGTCTAAGGACTACACTTTTAGTAGCAAGGCACTAGCAAGTCACGACTGGGAACTGCTGGTCTAGTCATTGGTTCCCAAGACATCAGCTTGCTCAGTTAAAGACTGGAGTCAAAACGACCAAGACTAGCAACAGGTACTGGTTAAGAAAAAGTGCTTAGGAGGAAAGACTGGCTTCTAACCCTGTTGTGTAACTGTTCCATATACCAGTCCAGTCATGGTAGAATCGACTAAAATCTGATCAGCATTTATAAAGGCTACAGTTTCAGTTATAATTTTTCTGTTTGGTTGACTGTTAGGTTTTTTGTTGTTCTTACTGTTCAAATCTCAAAAGGAGCCTTTATTTTCTTTCTTATATTCCTTCTGGTGGATCTAGTTGTTCAGACCACGTGTATTAAGCACATACCACGTGGAAGGTTCTAAACAGAATCAAGAGACACGGTAGTAAAAGGGTCAACCCTTAGCCCTTCAAAGCATATGCAGTCTGGTAATGCATACAATATATGAGCTTAGTACCTTAATCCAAGGTAGGTGCTATAATATTGCAACAGAAATGCCACTGCTCTTGTTACAGGAACTGGGTAGTGAGAGAAATTATGTCTCATTGCAATGTTAGTCAAGACATGCAGTGGTCTCCTCTTGAGGCTCACCATTGAATGTTCTTAGCAGTCTCGAGGGATCAGTGGTGAATGGATAAAATTTTCAGTATGCCCAGTCAACATTCATTTTTCTGCTTTATAATATTTATCTGTTAACATACTCTTCCCTCCAGAAAGTATAATTTTATTTATGTATCCTATAATTCTAAAGTGTTTCAAAAAGTTTTGGTCCCTTTTTTAGTGTGTATGAAAAAACTGATATGAGACAAAGCTGCCATGTACTATGTGGGGAGTGCAGTGAATTTGTTTAGCTCTATTGAATTACATAACTATTATCATTTTTTATTCTATAACAAAAGACTGAGAATAGCAGAAAATTATTTCTAGCATAAATCAAAAGTTGCAAAACCAAAATAATCTAGTTTGTGTGAACCAATTGTTTTACAATTCTATTTTCATAAGAAGCCTAGAAGATAGGTTACCAACTCAAAGGAAATTGTCCCAGAAAGGACAGATTATGAAGCTTTAACCAGTTCTACGACTTAGAGAAAATACTTTTCTTTTGTTCTGTAGCATGCACCTAATTCTGCCTAATTATAAAAATGGGCGACTACTAGTACTATACAAAATAGATTGTGTCTTTTTGTGCATATGGTGATTTGGAGTTATGCACCTCAGAAAAATATGTTCTTAAACTTAATCCATTCCTGTGGGTGTGAACCAATTGTAAGTAGGATCTTTTGATGAGGTTTCTTCAGTTAAGGTGTGGCCCAACCCAATCAGGATGGGTCTTGATCCTGTTATTGGAGCTCTTTATAATCAGAATGAAATTCGGACAGAGAGAAAGCAGAGAGGGAGCAACCAGAAGCTAAGCATAAATGGAACAGGGAAGAGAAGGGAGAGGCCACCATGGGCACTGCTATGTGACAGAAGAGCCAAGGACCAAGGGTCACAGGCAGTCAGCCCCAGAGCATCAGTCTTCAGGAAGAAAGCATCTCCTTGATGATAAGTTAACTTGGACATTTTTCCTAGCCTCTAAACCATGAGCCATTAAATTCCCATTGTTCAAGCCAACCCATTACATAGTATTTGCTTGAGCAGCCAAGAAAACTAAAACATTATATGAAGCAAGAGAAATCTATGGAAGGAAATATATGCAAAATTTTTACTGCAGAAAGGCAAGATGTCATAACAAATGTGTAAGGCTGAAGAGAAGAAAGAAAGAATAACAAAAAGAGAAAATAGCCTAAGACAACTCTGGGACATCATCAAGCATACCAATATAAGCATTATGCAAGTCCCAGAAGGAGAAGAAAGAGAAAAAGGGGCAGAAGAAATATTAAAAGAAATAATGGCAGAAAGCACCCCAAACTTAGCAAAAGACATGAGAATGCACATCTAGGAAGCCCACAGAATTCCAAGCAGTACAAACATGAAGAAAAATACACCCCATCCCATACTGAAAAAGGGCAAGCAAAGAGTACTGAAAGCTGCAAGAGAAAAGCAACATATTAGGTACAAAGGGGTGACAAGTAGATTGAGTGCCAATTTCACATTAGAAATCAGGGAAGCAAGAAGACAGCAGGTTGAAATATTTAAAGTGCTGAAAGAAAACAATTGCCAAGCAATTAAGTTTATATCCAATGAGACTGTCTTTCAAAAATGAGGGAGAAATTAAGACATTCCCATTTAAACTAAAGCTGAGGGTGTTCATTACCACTAGATCTGCCCTACAAATAATGCTACAGAGAGCTCTTAAGAATGAAAGGAAAGCGCACTGGATAGTGGTTCAAAGTGGCATAAAGAACTCTGGTAAAGGTAAGCATTAGGGTAATTATAAATGCCAGGACTGTTGTATTATTTGGTATGTAGTTCCTTCTCTTACTAACTACAGGTGCTAAAATATAAATGTATAAAAAGTAAAGATAGATCTATGGTTTGGAACATACAATGTACAAAGGTATAATTTGTAACAAGTAGAATAAAAGGTGGAGGATAGGGGAGTATAGGAACAATGTATGTGTATGCTATTGAAGTTAGGTTGGTATCAAATAAAATATGATTGTTATATAGTTAGGATGTTAAATTTTAACTCCATGTTAACCACAAGGAAAATATATGAAAAATATTTTCCAGATAGAAGTGAGAAGGGACTCCATATGGGACACTACAAAAAATCAAATAAATATGAAAGTAGGCATTAAAGGAAAAACTGAGGGACAAAAAGGTATGAGACAAAGACTAAATAGCTAAATTGCAGAAGACAGTCCATTATCAGTAGTGACTTTAACTATAAATGGATGAAATTAGCCAGTCAAAAAAGCAGAGATTGGCAGAAAGGATAAAAAAGAATGAGCCAATACATGCTGTTTATAAGAGACTCAGCTTAAATTCAAAGACATACGTAGGTTGAAAGTGAAAAGATGGAAAAATATATATATACCATGCGAGTAGTAACCAAAGAGAACTGGGGTAGCTATACTAATATCAGATAAAATAGACTTTAAGTCAAAAACTTATGAGGAAAAAAACAGTCATTATATACAGATAAAGGGGTCAATTCAACAAGAAGATGTAACAATTATAAAAATATAATAAATATATAATATATATAATAAAAATATATGCACCTAACTGCATATATATATATAGCATGCCAAAGTATATGAGGCAAACACTGACAGATTTGAAGGGAGAAATTGACAGTCAATATATTAATAGGAGACTTTAATACACTACTCTCAATAATGTACAGAACATCTTGTCAGAAGGAAGCACAAGACTTGAATGGTACTCTAAACCAACTAGACCTAACAGATATATATAGAGCACTTCACCCAACCATAACAAAATACACATTCTTCTTGAGTGAATATGGATCATTCTCCAGGAGAGACCATATTTTAGGACACAAAAAAGTCTCAATAAATTTGAAAAATACTGAAGTCATACAATGTAGCTCCTTTGACCACAATGAATCAAGCTAGAAATCAATAACATAAAGAGAAATGAAAAATTCATAAATGTGAAAATTAAACAATGTACTTTTAAACAACCAATGGGTTAAATAGGAAATCACAATGTAAATTAGGAAATACCTATCGATGAATGAAAACGAAAATACAACCTACCAAAACTGATGGGATGCAACAAAGGCAGTGCTGAGAGGCAAATTTATAACTCTAAGTGCTTACATTAAAAAAGAAGAAAGATCTCAAATTGGAGACCTAACCTCAAAACTGGAAAAGCTAGGATAAACAAGAGCAAACTAAGCTGAGAGTAAACAGGAATAAGAAAATAACAAAGATTAGGGCAGAGATAAATGAAATAGAGAATCAAAGAAAAAAAAAACAGGGAATCAGCAAAACAAAAAGTTGGTTCTTTTAATAGATTAATAGATCAATGACAAACATTTAGCTAGACTGATGAAGAAATATAGTCAAAGTACACAAATAACTAATATCAGAAATAAAAAGGGAAACACTACTATTGAACCTACTAAAAGAAAAAGAATTGTAAGAGGATAATATGAACAACAGTATGCCACCAAATTAGATAACCTAGTTGAAATGGACAATTTCCTAGAAATACACAATGTACCAGCCATGAATCAAGAAAAATAGAAGATCACAACAAACCATCTGTAAAAATATTGATTTAGTACTCAAAATGCTCCCAACAAAGAAAAGTCTAGGACCAGATAGTTTCACAGGGGAAATTTTCTGAACATTCCAAGAATTACCACCACTTTTGCACAAATTATCACAAAAAAATGAAGAGGAAGGAACAACATCTAACTCATTCTATGAGGCCAACATTTTCCTCATACTGAAGAAAGCTAAAAATATCACAAGAAAAGAAAATTATGGAACAGTATCTCTTATGAATACAGATGTAAACATCTTCAACAAAGTAATAGCAAAGTGACTCCAACAACACATTAAAAGAATTATACACCATGAAAAACTGGTATTCATCCCAGGTATGCAAAGGTGGTTCAACACAAGAAAATCAATTAATATAATGCACCAATTAACAGAATGAAGGAAAGAAAACCATGATTCTCTCAACTGATGCAGAAAAGACAAAATCTAGCACCCCTTTTTGACAAAAACACTTAGTAAACTAGGAATAGATGGAAACTTCCTCAACATATATACAACATATGTGAAACACACACAGCTAACATCATACTCAATGGTGAAAGACTGAAAGCTTCCCTTCCAAGATCAGGTACAAGACAATGATGACCACTGTCACCACTCTTATTCAACATTGTACTGGAAGCTCTTGCCAGAGCAATTAGTCAAGAAAAAGAAAAGGCATACAGTTTGGAAAGGAAGAAGTAAATCTTTCCCTAATCACAGATGACATGATCCCATATGGAGAAAATTCTGAAAGATCCACAACAAGGCTCCTAGAGCTAATAAATTAATTTAGCAAAGTGTCAAGGTATAAGATCAACACCGTAAAACCAATAGTGTTTGTACACACTAGTAATGAACAATCAGAAAAAGAAACCAAGGGGAAAATCCATTTACAATAGCAACTTAAAGACCAAATAGATCAGACTAAATATAACCAGTGATGTAAAGGACTTGTGCATAGAAACTACAAAACATTGTTGAAAGAATTCAAAGAAGACCTAAATAATGGAAGGATATTCTGTGTTCATGGATTGGAAGA
>JAQZBX010093520.1:0-12142 GCA_029593785.1 Cabassous unicinctus | reverse complement strand
TATTTTTAAGATTTATTTATTTATTTATTTATCCCCCCCTTGCTGCTTGTGTTTGCTGTGTCCATTTGCTGTGCGTTTTTTTTGTGTCTGCCCATCTCCCCCTCGCTGCGAGGTCCTGCTGCATTAGCCCACCGCGCCGCGCGGGCCGGCCTGCCCTCACAAGGAGGCCCCGGGGATCGAACCCGGGGCCTCCTATATGGTAAATGGGAGCTCTATCGATTGAGCCACAGCCGCTTCCTGGTCTGTCCTTTTAGAAAGTGCTTGAGGAAGAGTAACTTCAGAGAGCTCCTCCTCAGACAAAGAGATGATTGTAAAAAAAAAAAAAAAAAAATTGTGAGAATTTCCATCATGTGTTCCTACCAAGTTTCTAGAAATATGCTCATGTTAATTCTGCTTGACACATTTTCACAGACCTTGCTTTACCCAATTGACAAAGGTATCAAAAAAGAGTTGTAGAATTTTTAGACTTGGAAGAGACTTCAGATATTAGATAGTTCAAATATCTCATTTTTCAGTTGAGGAAACAGGTCTGCAGAAGGGTTGGGATTTGGTGGATTGTGCAAGGTTTGGTGGAGGTTTGGGATTAGAGTGTGGATTTCCTGTTCCCTGGCCCATTACCATTCTTATTCCTACTGTATTCTTCAATAGCGGTTTAAATTACACTTCTGCTTGTAGCTCTCTCTGACCTCTTCCTTCTTCTTCCACAAACCATAAGGTCTTGCTGTTGCACAGTATGTTATAAGTACTTGAGTGGTAGCCCTAATTATTATTATCTCACTAAAACTGCATAATCCTGACCCTGGTAGACAGGACCATTTATCTCTTTTCTATCCCTAGCACTTTTTTTAAAAAAACCATATACTGAGTTTTCAAAAAATTTGTTCTTAAACAAAATATAAAATGACCCCGTCTGCCTGCCTGTTAGTGTGGTTAGTTCTTACTAGGTTATTCCTGAAATCCCAGATTACAGAATATTTTGGAAAATTTTCCACTATGTAAACATATTTTGAATTCAATTTGTTCCTTAGATTTAGTTACTTTTTTTCACTTAAAGTTTGCTTATAAGAAGGTATATGCCACTGTTTTAAATGAAAAAAAAAAAAAAGACATAAAATTCAGAACGATCTACTTAATATAGCCTTGAATTCTTAAAATGTAAATAAGCTTAGTTAAATTATTAAAAGGAAGGTTTCTTTTTTAAAAACATAAAACCAATAACTAATAAAATTTATGGTTCTGCTAGGTCCAAACTGCACGAGAAATCAATATTAATTGGAAAGATTGACAAATATATATTTCAGCTAAATATAAACTTGGATTTTTTCATGAACTTTCTTAAATATGCAGTTCAGTTTGCAAAAGCAATATCCCAGAAATGGTAAAAAAAAAAAAAAGGCTTTTACAATGGGGATTTATTAACTTACAAGCTTACAGTTCTGAGGCCATGAAAATGTCCAAGTCAAGACTTCATCAGGCGATACTTTTCTCCCCAAAAGACCAGCTGCTGGTGACCCTGGACTCCTCTATCAAATGGCAAGGCACATGGTGGCATCTGCTTGTCTCCCTTCTCTTCTGGGTTTCGTTGCATCAGCTTCTGGCTCCCTCTGAATTTCTCTCCCAGCTTCTATGGATTTCCCTCTGTGCTTCTGTGTGTTTCTCTCTCTGTGTCTTTCTCCATATTCATTCCACTTATAAAGGACTCCAGTAAGAGGATTAAGACTATCCTGAGCTTCACTTTACTGAAGTAATCTAGTCAAAAGGCCTTTAACTGACTCTAATCTAAAGGTCGTATCTATGATAGACTTATACCCTCAGGAATGGATTAATTTAAGAACATAAATTTCTGGGGTCCATAAAAGCCTCAAACTATCACATATGCTTATTAAATATTTTTATGTTTTTAATTATGTTATGTATCTTATTTAATTATATTATATTGGATAACTCAGACATTTGTAGAAATTAGTTGGGTGAATTTCCTTTTTCAAAAATATGTATTAAAATATAACTAATTCACTGTGTTTTCTATTATTTTCCACTAAAGTTTTTAAGTGATTTGTCTTAATAGAGCCTTATGAAAGACCTTTTAATAGGATATAGGAGAAGTGAATTGAATGTGCTGAGTGCCTCAAAATCTAATTTAAAATTCACTTCTAAAACTATAAAAATTATGACCCAAAACTTAGGGGAATATTTTCAAAACTAAATTATAAACTGAAATTTTAGAAGTTGATATTTGACTTGAGAAACCAATATTCTGGTGATATACATGCCCGAAATACACATATCATCAAATTTAAACATCTCCTATCTCTGAAAGGACAACTTTGTCGTCCCTTTGGAATTCCTTAATATTTCCTATTTTTTGGTCATTTAGAAAAAAATGTCGGTTTTTGGCCCATCATCTTCATAGTTTATAGACATTAGATGTTCTTTCCTTTATGAAATGAGAATAAGAGGTTTTTTTCAGTGTTCTTACTTGACAGAATATTTTGCCTTTGGAATTTTTCTCACCTATGATATCCTAAAGTCTAGAATCACTGATCTGAAATAAATGGTAGCTTCAGATGATAGTAGCTTAGAGTATCAGGAGCAGAGAGGGAGTTGAGCCTCCTGTGTAATATGGAGTGGAATGGGGATTTAGTTCATTGTTTCCCATATCTCCAAGATGGAGAGAGAGAAAGTCAGAAAACCTTGAAAGGTAGGGCTTTTGTTCATCATAAAGGGATGCCCTGACAGAAAGTGTGGCCTATGGGGCCAAGGATCAGACAGGTTGCACAGGCCAATTTGGAGGATGCCTAAGAACATGACGGGATTGTACATTTTTGCTGATGCTATCCGTAGGTTATGGGCAACTGTGAAACCCCTTCACCTTTAAAATGGTGCCATGAAAGCCTCCTAGTAGTTAGATAATCTACCCTAACCTTTGTCCAGGAGAAGTGGAGTGAGGAAAGTCTTTAATTGACTCATATCAATGAATGATCAAGAAAAATGAAAAGAAACCCTAAGTAACTCAGTTTATCTAGAATTAACCAGATGGCTTTTCTGCCAATAGGCCAATTTGAATGCTTGAGATATAACTAAAGTACAGTAACAGAAACCCCCCCAAAAATTCTGTGTACTTGAGTTTATGGTGTATGATAATATCTTGCCTATTGCATTTATATTTTAGTCAGTGTCAGTAGCCAGTCAGTGTGTGTGTGTTATATACTTGTTTTTCTCCAAGTGTCAGGGCTCTGGTTAAAATAAAATTTGATCTTGCCTGTCCTATATTAAATAGACTAATAAAGAGTGAAAATTATTACCTTTGTAAAATGCATTATGATTAACATGCTTCATTTATTTTCAGGCAGTACTAAATATAGATTTGAGAGGATATAAACAGTTAAATCTGGTCAATGTACTACTTATAACCTTAAAAGGAAATAAAGTATGGTAAATGGGAATAGAATAGATTACCGATTAAGAAATGGTATGTTGTTTTGCTATCAAGAAGAAGTAATTTGCCTGTTTTTCAGTGAGCACAAAAATGTGTTTTTCAGAAACTTTTGAATCAGAGAAGTGTGCCTACAACAAATTCTATCTAAAAATTTAGACTGGTGATAAACCTGGAAATAGAAAAGAATAAAGATTGTTTCTGAATGGTAAATGTTTAAAACCTGCAGTATTTATTGATATTTTGTGCAATGAAAGAAAATAAAAGATGCAATTACTTCAACTGCTTTCTCAGTTAAAGTTGTTTTTAAGGAAAACTTCTTAAAGCATTGACTAACCTGGCTCCCACATGAGATGACTTTTTAAATGACATTTTCAATGCCTGTACTTCTAGTTCTAAGTTATTAGCCCAAACTAGTTCCCTTTACCCACCTCAGATAGCATTTTTCTAGAAATAAACACATTCAGCAGAAGTGGAAAATAAAACCATTTTCTATTTCACCATTTAAAGGAGGTTGAACTTCTTTGGATTGCAGGAGCTATAGATTTTTCAGAATGTGTGCTTCAGAGTGAACTCAAGTGATATTACTTTTTCCTTAAATTACCAGCCACTGAAAAAAATCATTAGTTTTACATTTCAAATTCTACCTACATTGTAAATTTTACAAGAACACCTGGATTTTCCTTTTTAAAAAGAAAACACTATATAAGAATGGACAATTCTTAATTACTATGGCTAAATTGCCAACTTTATGGATTGCCTCCTCTAGAAAACACCTCCTCGGCCCTGCACAGTGTACCTTTTTTTTTTTTTTTTTTTTAAACACAACCAACAAATGTATATAATAAAAAATTTAAAAGGACGTAACAAAGGGTCAGAAAAAGTGTTTGTGTCTACTTCAATATGGAGTTCTTTCTTGAGTCTCTTTCTTACTTTCACATTTCCCGTGTAGAAAGCTCCTGGTGAAACTAGCACTAATGCATTAAACGGAGAGGAGGGGTAAAAGAGCAATCATGAGGTGAAATCACTTGGCTTTGGTGATTGATTGATTTTTTTTTTTGAGGGTATGAAAATGTTTATTACTCACATAATGAGGCTTTCTGAGAAAAAAGGGTAAACCTCCCAAACTGGCCAAAGAATGGCTTGAGAGAGCAGAGGAAGGAGACTGGCTTGTAGTTTTATGTTTTTTGGCAGGTGGGAGAGTGAGATTCCCTGAGAATGGGATAGGGATTATTTGGTTTGAAATTCTCTCTGGCCCCAAAGTACAGAGTACCTGGTCTTTCCTATCAGCTTGTTTGGATGTGGGACATAAAGGAGTGCTGAGGCTTGAAAGCTGTCAGCAATCTAAAATTCAGACTATTACAGGGATACAGAGAAGTGGAAGTTTAAACTAAGTATATATTCCCTTCTCTGTTCCCTTTGAAAACTGCTATCTCCCCAAATTGTGTTTCTGTGCTTAATAATTCCTAGCCTAGTTGAAGAATGTTCTATGTGCAGATATTGGCATGGCTGACTCCTAAGATTTCCACAAACATGTTTGCCAGGTTGTAGTATGCAAATACTTCTCTTTATCCCTTTCACAATCATTAATTGCATCTTTGTACCTAAATCTCACAGTTCCATATGGGGGGTTGGGTACAGTGTTTCTTTACATGACTGATTGATTGGAGGCTGAGCAAGAAAAAGAGCAGTCCACTTTTCCCCCTGTCCTTTGTCCCCCATCAGCTCTGAGGCACCAGGTGAGGCAACTGCACTGGTCTTCATCCTCATTTCCCCCCTGCCACTTCCCAACTCCCATCCATTTTCTACCCCACAACCCCTCACGCCACCCACCTCCTCAGAACCCTCCAGTTGTAATGATCCTCAACAGTTCCCCTTGAGTACCTGAGTCTTTTGCTCCTAAGGGTTTTTGCAAATTCCATCCTACTCCCAGACCTCGCTAGCTAACTTTCACTCTTCCTTGAAACTCTTTCATTGTTACTTTCTTGGGAAGTCTTCCCTGACCTCGCAAACCTGAGTTACTTTTCCTATTTCTCCTTTTTTCCTCTCAAAGAACTCTATATTTTTCCTAGAAATTATTTTTCCCTATTGTTTATAGTGTATTTACTCTTCTGTTTGTTTTGAACATCCCTTTGTCCACTATATTGTAAGCTCTGAAAGGGCAGAGACCATGCTGTTTCTATATTTTCTGTGCCCTGTTTAGTGTCTTTCATGTAGCAAATGCTAATAAAAATCTTCTGCATTAATCTACGAGAATTCAAGGATTATCAAAATGATGACATGGATTATTTGGTGAAGAGTGATGTCAATATTTAAGAAAAACAGGACAAAGGGGAGACAAAGAAGAGTTCAATTTTGGATAGATGACATTGAGGCACTTTATAATGAATATATATCACAGGTATCATTAACTTCATTCTATAGATGATAAAATTAATGTTTGGAAAATTGAGTAACTTGCCAAAAGTCACAAAGTTGGAAATTGGATTATGAACTAAGGTGTCAGTGATTCCAAAGCCTTCATTCCTTCTACACTCACAAATAATGATTAATAACATTTTCTTATGGCTGGCAGCACTTTAATTTTCAAAAGTTTGTTCCTTTATTTCTTATACATTGTTGCATTTCAGTAATTTATGGCCTTCGTATGTAAGCCACGGGTATTTGTAAAGAAGATTACCACTTATTTTTGGAACTGTTTCTGTATACTTGACTTTTCATTCATTCATGTATCCACAAATATTCTGTATCACAATACAGAAAAGAAACTGTTCTAAGAACAGAGAAAGTTTGGAGGAAAGTAAGACGAAAGATCACACAAAGATCAATAAGACAGAGTCTCCAAATGAAGTAACACATAGTCCAGAGGAGAAAATAAGTAAGCATATAAATAAATACAAGCCAGTATGCTAAGTGTTACCGAATCACAGAAGAGGAAGGAACTAATGAGAGTAGTCAGTTCTACTAAACACAACATATGCCTTCTTAAATATCACCGCACTATGCAAAATCGTGCAATAAAACACACACACACATCCGGGCAGAATCAAAAATTTCATCAGTGACACATTAAACTAAAAAGATAAGACACTATTAAAACCGGTAGCATAGTTTATACATGTCCAGTGGTCAATAAATATGTAAATGATATGATAAATAGGGCATTTTACCTTGAAAAATACCTGAAGTTTGCTTTTAGAAGTAGACATAATAGGGTTGCAGCTCTTGAGTTACTGTAAGATAGAGGAAGGAGGACGATCTGAAATCAGATGGAACGTTGTAGTACCAAATGCAGATGAGTGTGGCTCATAACCCATGCACTGAATTGCGGTAGCTGGTAGATGAAGTGTGTGCCTAGGTGAATTTTGTGAATTACTACTCAGCTCAGGCAAAGAAGGAAGAGCACTAGGCAAAGAGGATAACATGCAAAGTGGGGATGTGATGGCAAAGTACATGTGTCAACTTGGCTAGGCTATGGTATTCAATCGTTGGTCAAGTTAAGCACTGGCCTGTTTGTTACTGTGAGGGTGTTTTGTGGATTTAAATCACCTGTTAGTTGATTGCATCTATGGCTGATTACATCTAAAATTAACAAAGAAGATTGCCTTCAGTAATGAGAGAAGTCTTATCCAGTCAGTAGAAGGCCTTCAAGGGAGAACTTATAGTTTCAGCAGTCAGGAAAATTTCTATTTGTACTTCAGCCAGCCAGCTTCTCCTGGGGAATTTATCAAAACCATCATCAGAGTTTCCAACTTGTGGCCTCCCCATGGTCACATCGCCAATTCCTATAATTACTTATATCTCTGTAACTATCTTTTATCTATCTATGTATCTATCTATCTGTCTGTCTGTCTTTCATCTATCATCTATCTATCTACTTCAGTTCTGTTTCACTGGAAAATCCTGTCTAATACAGGGGCCAAAGTATGAAATAGAATTCCATGTTTAGCAAACTGCCAATGTGTAATTTTCCTATACTAATCCATTATACTGTTTTATTTTCTTTTTGGAAAATGATTTTCCTCATAATGAGTACATTCATTTCCCATCTGCTAAAACAAATACCATACAATAGGTTAGCCTAACAACAGAAATTTATTAGCTCATGATTTCAGAAGCTAGAAAACTTGTTTTCTCCTGGGATCAGTATCTTCTGGCTGGCTGGCCATCATTGGGATTCCTTGGCTTTTTGGTCACGACAATGCACATGACAGCATCTTCTCCTTTCTTTTCCAGGTTATGTTGACCTCCAGTTTCTAGATGTTCCCCGTGGCTTTTCTTTCTGTGTCCAATTTCCTTTGCTTGTAAGGACTTCAGCCAGACTGAATTAAGGCCCATCCTCATTCAGTTTAGGCACATCTTAACTAGTTACATCTTCAGAAGTCCTATATACAAATGGATTCACACCCACAGGCTCAGGGATGGGACCTGAATATCCCTTTTATCGGAGACATGATTCAGTCCCCAAAAGGGAATGTCCTAGTTTGTTCCCTTTCCAACACTTGATTCTTTATTTCTCATTTTTCCCAACTGTCTTCCTTTGTTGTCTAAAATCTTCATTTTATGCATCTTCTTTTCTTTTTGTGTAATTCTCCAGATAACATGAAAATACTGTAAACTTTTCAAATGCTTTCATCCCTAACAATTGAATTGGCCTTGCCTTGACGTTAAATATTATAAATAGTAATTTTTTTCAATTTTCAAGTCAAAAAATAAGGAATCATTCACATATTTGAAATGACAGAAGTGTTATCTTCATGAATTCTAGTCCAGGGATAATCTTGTTTTCATTTAATCTGTATTCTAAAATATCTACAGATTTAATGGCTAAAATGAATGTTAGAATTTTTATTTCAATAAAATAAATATTGTTTCTATAGGTTTAATTTAACATAATTCAAGATAACAAATAAGAAATATTATTCCAGATATAAGATGTTGTTTTAGTTTCCTTGGCTGCTCATGCAAGTACCATGCAATAGACCAGCTTAAACAAAGGGAATTTATTAGCTCATGGTTTTGAGACTAATAAAAAGTCCAAATCATCAAGGCAAAGCTTTCTTATTGAAGACTGGCATTCTGGGGCTGGCTGCTATCAATCCTTGGTCCTCAGATCCTGTGTCACATGGCCATGCACATGTTGGCCTCTTCTGGCCTCTCTGTTCTCTTTTGGGTTCCGCTCATTTTCAGCTTCTTGCTTCCTGTGGCTTTCTTTTTCATCTGTCTGACTTACAGGTGTGTTCTTATATTATATTTCATTAAATCAATTAACAATCACTTATCAAATGCCTGCAAAATTCATAAAACTATCTTTGGATATATGATTCTTATTCATTTCATTTCATGCCTTGTAATACAGTGCTCCCTCAATATTGTGAATACATACACCAAAGTGCTCTTTATAGAAACGCCCTGATTGGGAAAAATACTTGGGTGAAAAACAGCATTGTTTTTTAATTCATAATTGATCTTCTGATGGACAGAGGCCTTATTTTTCCACATGGATGATCAAATTTATTTTGGAGTCTGACCCTTTGAGTATACTGCAATCTAAGTTTTTTATAAATTTACTACTTCTTGTTGGTAAACATCTATATTAGATGGCACAGTCATTTGAGAGATTAGTATTGTAATAATGAAAAATTTCATTGCATTGTCAGCAAAATCATTAAACCTATTCAAGCTATTTGTAGTACATTGTCTCCTTCATGGGTCTATGAACTACAGAAGTGTTCTAAATAGTTCTTAATTTTCTGAAAAATATTCTATAATATTTACCTTTCTTGGTATTCATTAACTTTGAACCTAATTCCCAAATGCATCATAAGGACATTTATTTCACTGACTCATCATCCAAGGACTGTTATGTAGATCATTTGATTCTTACTTTTTTCCCCATTCTCCCTCCTGCTTTTAAACTCATTTCATTTTTTGGCACTTTATGAGATGGGAACAATGTGAGAAAGATTAATTCATATCTCATTCTACTATTCTTTATGGGATAAATAAAGGAAAAGGACCAAAATGGCTAAATGAACACTCTAAGTATTTCATTTATTTATCTCCCATCATTACTATTGATTAATTCAGCTACTTCCCTATTCTTCCTCGTTGTTTATTTCTTTTTATTTAACAACTTAACTTAATTTTGTAATGTAAAAAATTTTGGATAAAATTTGCTTTTCCATTTTAAATTATATGTAATGTTCATCATGTAGAATATTTTTATTTGGAATAAACCTTGCATCCTGTTATCTAAGAATGTTAGCTGACAAAATAACAAGGTATATAAAGGACAAATAAATATACAATAATAAGATGCAAATAAAGTAAAATAGAATTTCTTAATGTGAAAGAACATTTTTTTTTAAAATTCTGCCTTTCTTATATATACAAATAACAAAGAGGATGGAGTTAGTCCTTGAGTTTTGTAGTCAAATATTAAATAATTAAAACAAATCCAGGAATATGAAGAGGAGACAGTGGAGGGGAAAGTCTCAAGAACTGAATTGTAAGGACCCAGTTTTTAGAGATGACTTCTGTTATTTTTATTTTCATAAAAGTATATATTTTAATAAATTTATCAGTGAAGCAATGTCATAGAAATGGGAATCTACAGGGATGATATAACTGCTTTAGAATGATGTGATTGCTAGAGTCCTTATCCTTGTAGAAGTTATTTTCTGAGGTTAAAAGGAAAAGAAATCTAGCATCAATAAGCATTTTGCAGTTATAACATTTACAGGCAAGTCAAAGCACTGTTTGGAGAATTTCCACATGACTGGTATTTATTAAACCTAAAGGTGAAAATTGCTTTCTTCAGTTTTATTGGAGTAAAACATTTTGTATTGTTTTCAGGATAACTTTATAAGGGATCTAGAAATGATGAATGGGCTTGTGATGAACTACTATAGAAAGAAAGTCAAAAGGACTTTGGTTGCTGTCTTATAAAAGTATCCATTCCAGATTGCAAGGAGGCTCTCTCTGCACACCTCTCTTGATATCTAATCTGAAACACCCTAGTCACTTCTGACAAACTGATAACATAGATTAAATTTTAACTCTTCTAAATCTCTTTTTTCTATAGGAAAATTATACTGTGCATTTTAATAAGAATGCTTTTCAAAACAGTTTATTTTCATCATATAGTCGTTGATGTGAGAAAAAATTCAGAAAGGAAGGATACAAAAATGTTTTTAAAATAATGAGTAATGCTTGCAGGTCATTATCTTATTATATCCCTAAAGAATTCAACACAATTCTGTTAATTTAAGAAAGATTAATTGAGTACCTCTTAGTCTACAAATCTGGGCATTCTTTCTTCTCTCACAATCCAGTAAGGAGATTATGAGACTAATTTCAGAGGTGTGTTAGGGCTGCTATGAAAACCACAGAGGAGAGTGGCCTTAACTTTCTGGAGAAAGTCAGAGAAGGCAGGGAAGGGATGTTCCAGATAGAAAAAAAGCACATGTTAAAGAAGTGATTTTAGTAAATTACCAGAGCTGGAAAATATAGTCCAAGCTTTCTCACAAACATAGACACAAAAATCTAAACAAGAGCAAAATTTTAGCAAAGCAAATCCAGTAATCTATTAAAAAGGATAAACATCATGATGGTATTGAGTTTATTCTAGAAATGGAGGCCTGGTTTAACATTCCAAAGTCAACCTATTAACACAATAAATGAAAAAAAAAAAGCGTATTCATCAGTAGATGCATTATAAGGATTTGATCCAATTCAGTATTCAACCTTGGTAAAAACTCTTGGCAAACTGCAACAGAAGGGAATGTTTTGAATGTAGTAGTTCTAAAAATAAAAATACACACACAGAAGAGCAAAATCAAACTTAGGATGAATTATTGAAACCATGAAATCCAGAGTGAGTGAAGGATGCCCATTCTTACCACTTAGGTCTGGTATTATATTGGAGGGCATCACAGTTGCAGTAAGGAATAAAAACTAGACTATCCATGTTAACAGGTAAGTTGACTGAATATATAGAAAATATAAAATAATCTAGATTATTTAAATCAATTAGGATTAGTTTAGCAACTCTAAAAAGTCAATTGTCTTTTTATATACCAGTAATAAAAATAAGCACATATAAAATGAAATTTTAAAGGGGTACCATTTACAATAGCTTTTAAAAGTTTAAATAATTCAGAATAATCTAATGGAAGATGTGAAATACCTCTTCACTGAAACCTGCAAAATCTATTCATGAATATGAAGACCTTATATTAAGATATTATTTCTCCTCAAATTGATCTATAGATTTCAGTGCAATCCTAGTCAAAATCCTTGTAATATTTTAAAATCAAAATGTATAAAGTGATTCTACAATGTATATGGAAATACGTAGAACTAAGAATATTAAAACAATCTTGAAGAAATACAAAGTAAGGAGACTTAGTCCAGTCCTTTATTGAGACAGAAAGCTACGGTAATTAAGGCAATGTGATAATGATAAAATGATAAGCTTATAGAATAAAAGAACAGAATATAATGTAGAAATATATTTTTTAAAATATATTTTTTAAAATGGTGTGTGATTAATTGGATTCTCACATGGAAAGTATGCACCTTGACCACCTATGAAAAAACTTAATCCTGTTAGATTGAAGATCGTAAGAAGAAATCGTAAGATCATATTTTCCTTACCTTGGTGTAACCGTTGGCCAATTTGATGTAATTATAAATTCCAAA
>JAQZBX010093519.1:0-12143 GCA_029593785.1 Cabassous unicinctus | reverse complement strand
AAAAAAAATTAAGGCATCATCTGCATACAGTAAAATCCACCCATTTTAGTGGACAGTTCTGCAAGTTTTCACAAATTCATATAGTTGTGCAACCAGCACCACAACCAAGGTAGAGGAGAGTTGCATTACTGAAAAAACCCTCCCCCTTCTGTAATCAACACCTCTCCCACCTCCAGCTGCTGACAAGTTATCTATTTTCTGTCCCTTTAATTTTGCCTTTTCCAGAAGGTCATATAAATGGAAGTACACTGTGTGTAGCTTTTTGATTCACTCAGCTGAGTGCCCTTGAGGCTCATCCACACCATTGTGCATCTGTAATTTGTTTCCTTTCATTGTTGAATTATACTCCAGTATACATGGCACCAAAAGTTCAATCCATGAAAGGAAAAATCAGCAAATTCGACCTCAAAATGAAGAACTCTTCTTTGAAAGGCATTGTTGAGAGATTAAAAAGACAAATCACTCACTAGGAGAAAATATTTGTAAATAACATACCTGTTAAAGGATTGTGTCCAGAACATATAAAGAGCTCTTGAAGCATAATGATATCCAAAATAAATTTACAGAACCAAAAATCTGAACAAGTACTGAATCAAAGAAGATATACAGATAGCAGTAAGCACATCAAAGTATGCTCAACATCACTGGTCATCAGGGAAATGAAAATCAAAACCACATTGAGGTACCATTATACACCTACTAGAATGGCTCAAGTTTTGATAATGACTCAAAAGTATGGAAAGCAATGGAACACTCATCCATTACTGATGGGAATTCAAAATAGTGCAGCCACTTTGGAAAACAGTAGGTCATTTCTTTAAAGTTCAACATACTTAGCACACAGTGCAGAAATTCTACTCCTAGCTATTTACCCAAGTGAAAGCCTGTAGATGACTGCTTATAGCAGGTTTAATCACCATGAACTAGAAACAACCCAGACGCTCCCCTACTGGGGAATGGGCAAAGAAAAGCTAAAAAGGAAATAGCTTTTTTAATGCTAAATTAGGCAATTTATGGGCACGTGTGAAGAGCTCCAAAGTTTGGTAATGGACAAATCTACTTTATCTCATATCAAGCTGTTAACTTGGTTCTACTCTATTATTTTAGATAGTTTATTTGTTGTTTGGTTTTCATTTTCTCATTCCAATGAAGTATAGTCCTCTGCAAGTAAACTGGAAAGAGAGGAGAGCTCCTGTCTGGCAAATATATAGGATTGAAGTATCTATTAGAACAAAAAACACTGTGAGAAAGATTACTTCACATACGACAGTCATTGGAGCTCCACATTTCAGCTATGACCTGGATTTAGTGAATGCTGCATGCAGTGATGCTTCCACAGCTCACATCTCCCACAGATCTCACTCAGCCACCGAGTGCACAGCCATTTCCCAAGCATTAGACAAAAGGTGCATCCACTGTACTTTCCATAAAATAGACCCATGACAACTTTTAAGACAATCATTTATGAAAATCACTTGGACTTACAATATGCATAGGCATGAAATCAGGGGAAGTTGGAGGATGATGGATTCCTCTAAATTCCTGACTATGCTATGTAAAAGAATTTAAGAACATGCTGGTTTAGTTAGGTCAGTAGTTTATGGGGAAAATGGGAGAAGAGAACAGAAATGGGAGAAAATATCAGATTACGCATCCCAAGCTGTAGGAGAGAGCTCCTTCAGGGAGAGAAAGGGAGAGATTTGGCTTGTGGGGTTACCTTTCAAGCTGTTAATTATTCCCTCCCTTGCTAATGTTTGGGGGAGGGCCCCTAGCTGTTTGCTTTTCTGATTAATTATCCCACCAATCTGTTCCTCAGTGGGCCCAATGGTGAGGTCCCTTGAGGGTATCTGGAGCTTTCCCTTGACCCCAAATGAGATCTTATATCAAATGGGGTTCTCTTGGCAGCCTTCTTGGTCCCTCAGGGGATCTTAGTGGTTTATTTCACATCTCTTCTTGAATTTCTGGTTCATTTTTTTCTAAATCTTTAAGTTTTCCCTATTTAAGTTATAAAAGAGGGGGCAGGGAGCCACTAATGGGGCATAGAATAGATTGAAGGTGAATGGGAAAGAAAAGGGAGACAAGGCTTATCTTTCTTCACTTTCCTGGATGGCCATCAGATGATAATTCTTGCCAAACCTTTCCAATGTGATGAATCCCTCAATTTCCATTGATTTTTGAGATAGATTCAAAACCAACTTATGCTGGTTAAACTCCTTGAACAGAAAACATCGTGAGGCCTCTGTGGCACCCTCCCTGTTTCCTGGGAGGAATATGTCCTTTCCCCTATCTGTTGGCTGTTTAGCTGCAAGTTTTATGGAGGTTGTTCACCTTGAGTGTTGGGATGGTGCAATTCCCAAGTGTGCGGTCAACAAATCAGTTTTCCCTTTGGCCCCTTAGACTCTCCATCCCCAGTTCTCTTTGATGATGTATGTGTTACTCTCCTGCAGGTTCCCAAAGTAGCTCCCTGGGATGACTTCTATGCTTTCTCCCTATTTTATGAGAACTACACCCTGTTTGAGCTAATCAGATGCCATCATCCCAGAACTCACACCATTGATTCTTGCTGCTTGGGTTTTAGTTTTGTGCAAATCTTTATTTTCTCTTAATTCCAGACCTTTGGGAAGACTGACATCACATACTAATTTTTACAAAACTCCTCATTGTACTTTTTTATATTTAATGGGGGCATGTCTCAACTTCAAGTTTATGAGGATTCTGTATACGTGAACCCTTTATAGCTTTTCTCATAATATGGAGTTTCTATTTTGCCTCTAATCCATCAGTACTGAAGGACATATTGAGACAGAATCTCTCCTGGGGCCCATTAATAGCTGATTATCATACAGTCCCAATATCTGTTAGGGATCATTTGTAATAGGATACATTTAAACTTAAATTGTCACCATGTAGGAATGTTCCACATTTTTCAGCATATATGAGATGGATGATTAATCTTTCCCAATGAATCTCCTTCATTAAATTTAAATTATTGCTTCAGTACCATTTATATAAATGTATGTACCACCAAGAAGGAAAATTAACAACTCCACTTCATAAATGTTAATCACATTAGAAAATAATGCAGGAGAAAAAACCTCTCCCACCATGATGAAACAGACAATATTAGCAATATTATTATTGGTAATAATTCATGCCAAGGGGGGAGGCAGCATAAACTAAGAAAAAGCCAATTGGATACAAACCTACACCATTCTGTTGGCTTTTTGTTATTTTTCTGGGTGCTTTCATTAGTTTGCAATCCAGAGGCTCTAATCCTTCAAATAAGCAATTATTTCAAACAAAGTTGTCAAATGCTGAGGACCACATGCCTTCAAATTTGGCTAAAGAAAAGCCCTGCATTTCAAAGAACTTGCTGACTTGTCTATCTCCAGTTGTACTAACAATTGGGGCAAATAGCCCATAGGAGTTGGACAAATTGGAGGAGGTGACTACAGGATAATGCTAGAGCTCCATTCTCACTCACAGGGGTTTTATTTACCAAACAACTTGACATATTATTAATAAAATGCTTCCAAATTTAGCCATATGGTTTAAAACCTATTTGCAACAGAGTCCTTCTCATCACTTATCTAAGCAAAACTTTGGACTGTTGGGGACTTTTACTTTCAGCTACCATTAATTTGGTCTTTAATTGTACTAATTGGGTCCTGGCTCTTTGGTCCAATTACAGCAGCATCAACCTTGCTAGCTCTGCACTTAAAAATCCCTTGATTTAATACATATTTGCAAGTCAGAATCTTGGCCTAATGTGGCTTTCAAATTCTATGAGTAATTACAGGTCCTGAGCTGCATACCACAGAGGCCCTGTGTGAGCAGTCTCTTGGGTTGGGGAGACAGCCACCTCCTGGTGTTCGGCCCCTGCACCACTGTTGGTCCATGCCTGCCCCTGCTCCTCCTTTCTCTGGCAGTTTCTCCTACATGTCCCAAACTGTCAATCTGCCTGGCCATGCTCCAGGTGTGGCCTGGGCTTCAGCACCTGGAGCTCTATGAACAGAAGTGTCTGGAGGTGTTTGAAGGTCACTGGTAGTCCTGGGAGAAGAGACAGAGGTAACATGTTCTCCTTCAAGCCATAAAGACCCACATTCAGATCCTATTTCATGCTGCCACCCCAAAATTTATTAATGTTTGCAACCAAACATTAATAAAATGGAGCCAGCCCTTTTGCCAGGAGAATTGCCATAAATGAAGTCAATTTTGTACAAAAACACATTGCAACAGACACAAATCATAATATGATTCATGGGGAATGCTGATATACTTCAAAATTTCCTTTGATATTCACACTTTGTAAAAGAGCATTCTTATACTATTAACCACAATCTTCATCCACCACCAAAATCATTATATTATACAGTCCCTCATTATTCTCTTTCTTCCTTTCAATTGAAATATTACAATACCAATACCCCTTTCAGTCACACTCACATTTATAATCACTATAATGTATTACCATCAACTCTATTCATTTCTACACATTTAAGATAAACATTCTTAAAAATTCTACATACATTAAGCAACAGCCTCCATTCCCCACCCATATTCTATTTCCTATGGGGGTATAAAGGAGTATGGGTTTTTTCTCTTTGGAGTAATGAAAATGATTGAAATTTGAGGTAATGACAGCACAATTCTGATATGAAAGCCACTGAATGTACGTTTTGAATAGATATTACAAAGCATGGGATTGTATAACACAACAAATCATTTCATGGAAGATTTTGGTTAACTGAACAAATATGGGAACATCCTCTTATGAACTATAATAAGTATAGAATACTAATACAGGGTGCCTGCAACGAGGTGGGTTGGGGGAAAATACACTTAATGTAAGATATTGGCTATAGGTGGTAGTAATGTTTTGATGATGCTCTTTCATGGTTTGTAACAATTGTTTCCTAATATTGCAAGGTGTTGGTGGAGAGATAATGTATGATGCCCTGTATGATGATATGCATGTTTTTTTTGTAAGTTCACAACTTTTATTATACACTTATTGTTTATGTATGTTCACTTATGAAAGATAAGCTTTGATATAAAAAAAGTTTTAAAAATTTCATTTATTCCAGATCAATCAATGCCATTACAGAAATTCCATTACAAAAACCTTATTCTTGTTGAACAGAATGTATCTTTGACATGTATTGCATAAACTGTGACAGTAAGCTACCACAAAAAAAGCAGAGAGTCCTAGGCCCCAAAGAGAAACTGAAATTTAATCTGACAGAGTTAATTATTTATTGTAAAAATTTCAGGATTGTCAGAATTTGCTTTGATAAATCATGACACAAAACTGCCAAAAAAGGTATACCTAACAATAGCTCATTATTCCCAGCCAACAGACCTGAAGCTATTTTTTACATTTGAATATGTTGGGGAAAAATACCAGAATTCAGCCAATAAAATAAATGCATCCCCCTCAGGAGGTGGAGGATAAGATGGTGGAGGTGGTGATGGCAACAGCCAAAAATCTTCTCTTGAAACTTACTCAGGTTGGGACAGAGAAATCAAGAGGATGCGTATTTCTGGGTGGAAAGTTTGTTCCATTAATGAGGGTTACATGGTATCCACTTGCCTTCCATAATGCTTTGTATTGCTTAATTCTTTAGTAGACCAATACTTAAAGTTCTTTTCCCATTATTTGTTGGGAGAAGGCTGCCACTCCTGTGCTGAAGATACCCTGATGGCAGTGCCTTGGTGAGAAGGGCCATCATAAAAGATTTGTTGCAGCAATGAATAATTGATCAAAATATCTGTAATGCAATAAGTAGAAATCATCCACAGAGAAATGATTTTTACAAATTGGATTTGAATAAAACCTTCCCTAATATCCAAGAAATACAGATGACATTTGTAAAACTTAAGCACCTATGTGTTAATGTGCATTTGAAGAAAAATAACAGAAATGGCTATCTTCATTGGAAAGTACTAGGTGGTTATAATATGTAAGGGCATTCATTAAATGTTCCATAGAACTTGTGTACATGCTGAAGAGCAAACTTATCTCTGCAATCCTATAAGAGGAGGCGAAAGAGATTTGAGTTGCTTCATACCTTCTTTTATTCAAGTGATGCTGAATCCCTATATTAGGACAATTACTGTATTTCAGTGTCTGATACAGGAGGAATGGCTCATGGTCAGCTATCAATTCCTGGACAGATGCAACCATTTAAAGAGATCAGAAAACAAGTCTCCCTTATTTTTGGTATTCTTGGATGCCATATGGCAACTCTTAGAACAATATCCAGTTATGTTTGAGTACTCTGAAACTTTTTTTATTGTTCCTGTAACAATACCTGCATCTCACTGTTAGGCACATTGACATTCAACTGTCCTCAACAGTGGGTGAAGCAAACTACAGAGTTTGCTATAAGTGAAAATATCCAATTGAGTGATGAAAATGACTTAAAATTCACATTGGTTTGGGACTGGTCTATTCAGTTTACAGTAAAGGATCATACCCTATCCATAATGCATTATGTATTGGAAAGAGCATGCCTTATATACAGAATGACACTGAAATATTTTAAATAGACATAGAAAAGCTACAGCTCCACAATTAGAAGACTGCTGCCCTCCTTCAAGAGAAGACCCATCAGTGACTAAGGACTACTTCCAGGGAGAAACTCTTTAATATTAAAATAGCAGCCAGAGAAGCACATGTGCCTCAAGCAGTTAGGTGCCTAACTACCACAAGGGAGGTCCCAAGTTTGGTTTCTGGTGCCCCCTAAAGAAGATGAGAAAGACAGCAATCTGTTGCAATGGATTGGCATGGTAACCTTATGCAACAAGATGGCAAATTGAGATGACAAAATGAGGAAATACAATGATAAGCATAATAAGCAGGGAGCAGAGATGGCTCAAGAAATTGGGTGCCTCCTTCCCACATAGGATTCCCCAAGTTTGGTTTCTGGTGACTCCTAAAAAGAAAACAAGCACACAACAGACACACAGAGCAGACAGCAAGGACAAGCAATGAAGGAGAGAAATAAATAAAATAAAATAAATCTTTTTAAAAAACTTAAGCCAGAATTGTGAGAAAATGGCATTGGAATAGGCAGGCAGGGCTCAACTCTCTCACAAAAGCAATGGAGAAAGAGCCAAAAGCTGTCCAAGTGAACTGCTTTTGGTATCAATAGACCAAGAGAGTACTTCACAATGCCCAGGAAGATGAGGGAGAAAGAGAAAACTCAAAACAACAAATGTGAGTTACTAAACACTCATGGCCTCTGGGAAGGGCTCCACTCTCCCACCCCCAAGATATTTAACTGGCTAAAACCCCTGATTCACTGCATCTGACTGAGAGGGGAATGAACATAATCCGCCCTGTGAGCTGTTGCAAGGAAAAAAAGAGAAGGTGTTTGGCCAGACCAAAACTCAGGAAAATGGAGATTGAAATAAACACCTCACACTGATGAACACCATCTACAGGCAGGTATGGAAATTGCATGCACAAAACTGCTTTGAGTACTCTGTACCATAACTCTTATATATATATATATATAAAAGATATTTAGATTACATAAATGTTACACAAAAATTACAAGGATTCCCATGTTCCCCATCTCCTACACCTCCCATAACATCCCACATAAACATCTTTCATTAGTGTGGCACATCACCTGTAATGGATATACACATCCTGGGGCTTTGCCACTAAGCATGGACCATAGTTCACATTGTAGACCACACTCTCTCCCACACAGTTCTGCATGGTATATGCTGATGTAAAATGGCCTGTATCTGTTGTTGTAATCTCACTCAGGATAATTTCCAAGTCCAGAAAAAGCCCCTGTATTACAACTGCTTTTCCATTCCCTGCTCCAAAAGTGTCCAGTGGCCACTGACTCCAGCTCACATTTGTAATTTCTTCCATTACTTGAACAACAGAATACCAGTGAGTTCACTCTAGTCCATAGCTCATCCCCCAATCCTGAGGAGTTTGGGATGCTGATGTCCACTCCACCTCTAAGTGAGAAGTGGCTTATATCCCATGGGTATGATGGATGGGATTATCCTGCCTGCAGCTTCAGGTTCTCTCCATTCACTGGGATGGCCATTTTCCATCATCATCTACTCACCAGTTGACTTGGGTGAGTCCATTGAGCTGTAGAGTAGGAGTTGCAGCTCCACTGAGATTCCAGGCACAGCTGGCACATGGGCAGGCCAAAAGCTCCAGTGTCTGGAAGTACACCTAGGAACTCCAACATCACATATAAGTTTGAATAGAAGGGACTGATGGACCATGTGCAGGGAGGCCTTATTTGAGTCCGACTCTGTCACTCTCAGGAGCACAGATTCCAAAGTATAGCCCAGTGATAAGGCATCAATCTCTGGAACTATCCCCCCTTATATAGGACCTGGGTGTCTTCAGAGCCCTCAGGAGCCCCACTGTGTGGGGTGATATCTGCTTTGGTGTTCTATGAGATCCTACCGAGGTGTGCATAAACATTATCTCCAGGATGACCTCCCAACTCTCTTTGAAGTCTCTTAGCCACTTAAACTCATTTGTCTTTACCTTTTCCCCTTTTATTCAAGGTCTTTTTCCAGTCATATTGCCAGTTGGCACTTGGTGTTAATCCCTCATTGCCAGGGAGGCTCATCCCTGAGAGTCATGTCCCATGCTGTGGGAAAGGTAATGCATTCATTAGCTGAGTTTGGCTTAGAAAGAGGCCACATTTGAGCAACAAGGAGGCTCCCAGGTAGCAACTCTTAGGCACCCTATAACAGTAAGCTAAGTTTCAATTACAAGAGCAAAGACTCATAAGGCTAGTCATCAATAACAAGAACATATTAGTGGACCATCCTCCTTTGCCAGACACTGCCCCTACACTCGGAGGACTGTTGCTGCTACCTTGGAGAATGTGGCAGAGCTCTCCAGCCTGGGAATTCAGTATTCCCTCATTTATTGAGTGATTGTCCACCCACTGTGACCATGCTCCACCCATTGACATTTGGACAATTTTATATATCTTTCATGTATATTCAGATGAAATTCCTCCCATGAATCCCCCATCCCAGAACCCTCACACCAATGATCCACTGCAGCACCCATTGTAATCCTTCTGTGATCTAAACCTTCCTTGAAAATGAAGCCCATATAATAACCAAATACAATTAATAGGAAAATGAAATAATTAGTGATGTGGAAGACAGTAGATCTGAAATGAAACACAGAGTAGAACAGATAGATAAAAAGAAAAAAAAACACAGGGATTTAACTGACAACACATAAAGCACAAGCATACACATTATAGGCATCCCAGAGGGAAAAGAAAAGGGAAAGGGAACAGAAGGAGTGTTGAAGGAAATAATGGCTGAAAACCCCTCAACCCTATTGAGGGAGATGGATGTACATGTCTAAGAAGCACAGCACACCCCAAATAGTAAAAATCCCAACAGGCCTACTCCAAGACATATACTTGTCAAATGTCCAATGCTCAAGACAAAGAGAAAATACTCAAGGCAGCAAGAGAAAAGAAAACCATCACATAAAAGGCAAGCTCATTAAGATTAAGTGGTGATTTCTCATCTAAAACCATGGAGGTAAGAAGACAGTGGTATGACATAGTCAAGGTACTAAAAGAAAAAAACTTCCAGCCATGAATTCTCTATCCAGCAAAGCTGGCATTCAAAAATGATGGAGAGTTCAAAATATTCACAGATAAACAGAAATTAAGAGTGTATGCCAACAAGAAACCTGCACTTCAAGATATTCTAAAGGAAGTTCTACAGGTTGAAAGGAAAAAACATGAGAGAGAGAGGTGGAAGAGAGTGGAAGAAAAACTAAAAAGACAAAAAGAGAAATAAAAACAACTTATGACATACATGAACCCAAAGAAAATATGGCTGTTGTAGGGAAATTCCTTGAGAGTAATAACACTAAATGTTAATGGATTAAACTTACCTGTCTAGAGACACAGTTTGGCAAATGGATAAGAAAATATGACCCATCTATGTGTTGTCTATAAGAAACCCATCTTAGACCCAGGGATTCAAGTAGGCTAAAAGTGAATGGCTGGAAAACAATTTTATAAGAAAACAATAACAACAACAACAAAAAAGTGTCGGAGTAGCTACCCTAATAGCAGACAAAATAGACTTTAAATGCAAAACTATTGTAAAGGAAAAATTGTGGACACTATATGTTAGTAAAAGGGGTAATCTTTCAAGAAGAAAGAACAATCAGAAATATTTATGCTCCTAATCAGGTGCCTCAAAATACACGAAGGAAATACTGGAAACACTAAGTGGAGACATAAATGCCTCTACAGCTATAGTCGGGGAATTTAATACACCATTTTCACCATTAGAGAGAAGATCTAGACAGAGAATCAATAAAGAAAGAAAGACTGAATAATATATTAGAGAAGCTGGACCTAATAGACATATACAGAACACTACACCCAAATACAGTGGGATATAGATTCTTCTCAAGTGCACATTGATCATAATCCAAGATAGACCACATGCTAGGCCACAGAACAACTCTCAACAAATTCAGAACGATTGAGATTGTACAAATAATTTCTCTGACCACAATGGAATGAAATTGGAAAACACTAATGGCCGAAGACCAGATTAGGCAGAAAGATATGGAATTTAAACAACACACTCATCGCAGAATGAAGATGGAAATTTATAATGGATTGGAAAATGGAAAAATTCATAAATATATGGAGATTAAACAACAAAATCTTAAATAATCAGTGGTTCAAAGAAGAAATTGCAATAGAATTCAGCAAATATCTTGAGATAAGTGAAAATAAGGAAACAACATATCAAAACCTATGGGACACTGCAAAGGCCATGCTGAGATGGAAATTTATGGCCCTTGATGCTTACATTAAAAAAAAAAGAAGAGCTAAAATTGAAGATCTAACTGCACACCTGGAGGAACTAGAAAAAGAACAGCAAACTAATCCCAAGCCAAGCCAAAGGAAAGAAATATAAAGCTCAGAGCAAAAATAAATGGAATTGAGGAAAAAATAGATAGACTCAACAAAACCAAAAGTTGGTTCTTTGAGAAGATCAAAAAAATTGGCAAATGATTAACTAGACTGGCAACAAAAAAGTGAGAAGAAGCAAATAAAAAATCACAAATGAGAGCGAGGACATTTTCACTAACCTTGCAGAATTAACAGTGTTCTCAAGAGGATTATATGAACACTTGTAGTCCAAAAAAATAGACAATGTAGATGAGATGGACAAATTCCTAGAAAAATATGAACCACTTACACTGACCCTAGAAAACAAAGAAGACCTCAACACACCAATCACAAGTGAAGAGATTGAAACAGTCATCAAAAACATCCCAAAGATGAAAGTCCCAGTTCCAGATGGCTTCACAGATAATTCTTCCAATCATTCAAAGGTGATCTGACATCAATCTTGCTCAAGCTCTTCCAAAAAACTGAACAGTAAAGAACACTGCCAAACTGATCATATGAAGCCAACATCTCCCTAATACCAAGAACAGATAAAGATACTATGAACGAAGAAAATTACAGACAAATATCTATAACGAATATAGATGAAAAATCCTCAGTAAAGTACTTGCAAACAGAATGAAAAAGCACACTAAAAGAATTATACACCATGGTTAAGTGGGTTTTATCCCAGGTATGCAAGGGTGGTTCAACAAAAGAAAGTTAAGTAGTGTAATAAAACAAATCGATAAATTGCAGAAGAAAAATCACATAAGCCCCTCAATTGATACAGAAAATGAATTTGAGAAAATACAGCACCATTTATTGATAAAAATCTTCCAAAAATTAGGGAGAGAAGGAGGCTTTCACTACATGGTAAAGTGCATATATGAAAAACTTACAGCTAGCATTGTATTCAATGATGGAAGACTGAAACCTTTCCCAGTGAGATGAGGATAAAGACAGGGATGTCCACTGTCTTCATTATTTTTCAATATTGTGCTAGAGTTACAAGCTAGAGCAATTAGGCAAGATAAAGAAATAAATGGCACCCAAATAGGAAAGGAAGAAGAAAAACTTTCACAATTCTATGATGGAATGATCCTATATCTAGAAAATCCTGAAGCATCGACAACAAAGTTACTAGAACTAATAGACAAGTTCAGCAAAGTGGCAGGATGCAAGATTAATATGCAA
>JAQZBX010093518.1:0-12141 GCA_029593785.1 Cabassous unicinctus | reverse complement strand
CAATTATAAAACATTCCTTAAATTTCACTTACTTTTTATGTGGAAACTGCCCTCCTAGCCTCCCAAGGGAAGGAAAATAAAGCAAAATGTCTAAGAGTTCTCCCGCATCCATTGTTTCCAGAAAATCCATGTTAAGGTCTAATTAGACTGGTAGAGCAGTGAAAATAACAGACATGGCTTAGAGAGACTTATCCTCAACCTGATACATTGTGGGATGGTTGCTGGGAAGGCAGGAAATCTTAGTGGCTTTACAAAATTAGCAAATTTAAATTAAACAGGCACCCATGGAGATTTTTCTCATCTTTCTTGACTTTCTATTTCCCCACTGCTGATTAATGCTCTTATTTTCTCAGTGAAAAGGAGTAACCATAAAAGTAGAATGAGCTCTCACATAAAATATTTTTCTAAAAGTTTGAAGAAAGGAAAGGGACATGCAGAGTTATCTGGTTACAGGGAAACCATTTTATTTATATTCATATTGGAAGATGAGAATAAAAGGCATCCAATAGCATTTGGTCAGGAAAATTGAGGATGGTTCAAGTCCAGTATATCCCACTGATTCCAGTGAGATGCAAAGGGATCAAGTAAAAAAAGAAAAGTCAAGGGAGACACAGGTGTTGCCCATCAGCCAGTGCGTCTGTGGGGTTCAGCTTGTGTCTGCTTTGGAGACTTTTGTCTTTATGTTTTTTAAAAAGACACAGGTCAAGGAGCAGAATCAAGTATTGCCTTGATTTGTTCCTCTTGTACTTAAAATGATCTGCACAATTCCTGAGTTTGTGTTGTATCATACAAGGTTTTAATACAAAAAAACTCTAGTGCTGTTTTATCATTCACATTCCCACTTTATAACATTTACATTCCAAAGTAATAAGTGCCTCTTTTTTTTTTTTTTAACATAGGACTACATGGACCTGAAATTTTCAAATTATACATACTAGAATTTTGTGTGACCAGCATTTAAGGTTGCAGAGTGAGTACCGTACCTGAATCCAAGTAAAATTTTATTTCCTTAGGTTACGATGCTTCTGTGATCCTTTCCATGTTATATTTTTAAAATTATGTGCTTAAATGGAAAAGGAAAAACTACTACAGAGGTGAGGCATACTTAAGATTTCCTTCAATTAATACTTTACCTGCAAAACATGTCTAAGTTGTCAGAAAACTTACACTATGCATATTGTATAAGCAACTATTTTAGAATGGTTGCAAGTGTTGTTATTTCTGATTTCCTGCTGAAAATATGAACAAAATAAAATAAAGTGATTTGTGTGCCCTAATGATTTGAATACAAGTTATTGAAACAGAAAATTCATTTTAAGAGAAAATAATAATCATTTTTCCTTTTTCTGCTAGATGCTACATATTTTGCTGAAGGCTATGTTATGTGGTTCCACATAGTTGCTGAAATCAGCAAAATTAAAATTCTAATAATTAATTTTACATGCATGATTAAAGAAATTGAGTTCTATAAACCTATAGATTCTAAAAATTAATGAACTGCAGTAAAAGTATGCTTTGCAAGACTGAATAATTTAAAAGAGGAATAGTAAAACATAAATAGGCTTTTTCAAACAAGGTTTTCTGAGAATTCCTAGAGGATTTTAAGATGCTATTTAATAATTCTAAGGAAGAATAAGTTATACTTTTTATCAAGATTTTCAATTAGTCTGTAAGTTTCATGTTAGCAGAAAATATCTAACTGAATTCCATTATTCTTGCCACTATTATTGAAAATAATATAAATGCATTTTATTTTCAAAATATTTATGTATAATCAAATATAACAACAAAATACAAACATGTAAATATTAGCAATATTTTTGCAAAGAAAGCATGATTTTCTTCTTCTTAATAATTTATTTTACCAAAGCAAGATTGATTTACATCATTTCTTCCATTTCCTTTCCTGTATCTCTAGAGTGTTAAAGGCAAATAAAGCAAAAGTTGATACAAGGATCTGGGTATTTTAATTCAAAGACCTTTGAACCCTATTACTGATTCAAAACTGCATAATGCTATTCAAATAGATATTTTATACTGATTAAATGCATTAGCCAATTTCTTAAATCTTTATTTTTTTATGAACCCTTTCCCAATACCTATCCCATTTATGAAGCTCAGATAAAATTGTTTCTTTCTCTGTGCCCAGTATTTGGATGCTAAGTCAAAAATTCCTTTAAGCAGGAAAAAAGAATTTATTGGCAAGGCCAGCTGGGGTCCTGTTACAGGAATGGTCAGCTGAGTATTCTGCTATTCTACTGTGTAGACTCTGGTCGCCCACCGCCACAAATCCCCACTCCATGGAAGCCATGACAAATAATCTTTCACTGTCCCTACACTCACTCACATTGAAATTACTAGAAAGAAATGTCTGATTGTCTTACTTAAGCTGCAAGAATATACCCCCACTACCAAGGTGTAAGGAGTGCTTCCCCCTTGGCTGCACTGGCCAGTGGTCCTTGCTCCTCATCTATCTTAAAAAGCCCCCTGAACAAGAAGTGTATTGAATGCCTAAGAGCTCCGTGGCTAATTTGATAAGAATTCAACTGCTGCCCGAAATCCACATATCCTTCTTCCTAAACTTAAAGTTCAAAACAATTGCTTGTGCTTAAAATAATGCTCTTTCTTGTCCAGCTGAAAACACTATTTGTCCCCCTGCAAGGAGAGAGAACCCAATATCTTATAAGTTTCTGCTTACAGATTAAGTCAGGGACCTCTGGATGATATCCCTTCTTCCTTTAAACCTGCAGGAATCTTTATATACATATATAAAATGAAACTCTCAAATTAAATTATAAACTTAATTACTGTTTACATGCCCTATATAAAATGGTGGGAGAGAGGGAGAGGTTAAGTATAGCAAATTAGGTAAATGTATGTGTGTGTGAGTGTGTGTGAATAAGAGTACAAGTGTGTGTATATATATATATATATATATATATATATATATACTTGTATAATATTCCTTTTCCAATATGAGTAAAAGTTCCATTTGCTTTCAGCCACAATTTACATAGGCAAGTTTCTTTACCCAGTAGGGTGACACAAATCTATATTTCTAAAGGCTCTGAGGTTTTGTTGGTCCTTCTGCACAGTTATTGTGGTCTTCCATTAACTTTAAAAAAATAATAAACTTTATTTTTAGAGCATTTTCAGGTTTTCAGAAAAATTGCACAGAAAAAACAGAGTTCCCATATACCATCCCCTCTACACAGTTTCTCTTATTAACATTTCACATTAGTGTGGTACATTTGTTACAATTGATGGATCACTATTATTGTGGTATTAGTAATTGAAGCCCACAGTTTACATTAGAGTTCAGTCTTTTCTATGCAGTTCTGTGTTCCATTAACCTTTTAAACATTAGACATGTTTGTATGAAAAGCTTTCAGGAACTTTCTTGTGCCCCATCTTCTCCTCTTCTTCTTATGCAGTTACTTCCTGATCACCAACATGCTAACAAATAACTTGAGTTAGTGGAAAACACTGTGTGGTGCATTGCAGAAAATGGCCCTAATTCCTGGGGGCCACCCCCCTCCCGCCCCTTATGTGTGCCACCTTGCAGCCTGAGGCTACTGCTCCTCCCATAAATAGGTGCTGTCTATTTCTCCACTTTCTTGGGTTTGAACTGATCTTAGGACTTGCTTGAAAAGTGGAATGTGGCAGAGTTAATGATTTGGAAATCGTAAACCTAGGCTTCCAAGAACTCTGAAGCTTTTTCTCTCACTTTCTTGTGATCATGAAACTACCTCATGAACAAGCATGAGCTAGCCTGCTGGAGGTGCCACGTGGAGGAGAACCAAGGTGCCTAGCAGACAGTCAGTTCCAAGCATCCTGTACGCTAGTGACGCTCTATTAGACATTCCAGCTCTGCTGAGCTGCTGGACCACTGCATCTGCAGGAGTTATCCCAGACAAAACCAGCAGAAGAACCACCCAGCTGACCTAACCTAAATTTCTTGGTCACCAAAATGTGAACAAATAAAATAACTGTTGTTTTAGGTCAGTTTTCACAGGGCTTTTTAATACAGGAATAGGTAGCTGGTGCATACTTCTTCCTCATTCTGGAATGTTTCCTGTGATAGGAACTCAATTAGTGTATTTCGGCACCTCTCTCCTTGACTTTATTTACTTTGAGCCAGGAGAAGGAGTGTAATTTATCTAGTTGGGAAATGTGGAAGAAAACCTGGACATGCTCATCCCAACTGTACTTTGCTTCCTCTTGGGAACCACCTGCCTGCAAAGAACAAACGTTTTCCTCAGCTGCTCTATGCTGCCAACTCCCTTATGCCCGCTTCGGTTCACCACTGTTGTGAGGGAGTAGATACATCTGCCTAAATGTGGAGCTGGAGGTCAGTTATCAGGTGTGGTGGCTGTCACACTAAGCTACTTCCTCAAATGTGGTGTGTATCAGCAGTGAAGATGATGTTTATTTCTCTATATTTATTCTTCTATCTCACTTCTCAAGTTGTTTAGAACCGAGGAGAAGGCTGGTTTAATAAACTGTGGCTCATTCAAAGATCCCAATCAAAGCTAGATGCTGTAGGACAATGCCGAGTGGTGACACTTATTTTGGGGGTTATTGGCATAAAACTGGGGCTTCCTCAAGAGACTGTGCTAACAGTCATGCTCAATGATGTGGCCATGGGCAAATCATGGCCCCTGCTATAGCTCATAGTACATAGAGAGATGAGCAAAAATGTGCGGTTTTTCTATTTTTAGCTATGGAGACACGGTGTTCTATATGCTGACCATCAATTATCCTGGTGGCAGGAGATTAGTGGGGACTTGCTCTAAGGAGGGAGTGATTTCCTTTGGGACGTGGAGACAAGATGGGCAGTTCTGGGGAGGTTAAAAGGCTTCTTTATTATTGTGAGTAAACTGCTCAGGGTTCTGCAGAGGCAGGCCAGGGCAGCACTGGGTCTTTGTGAGTCTCCTGTGCGGCCCCCTCCCACTGCTTCATCAGTAATGCTAACCGCAGCAGTGGTCTTGGAGCACAGATTTCAAGGCCTTACTGAAGAGCAGTGAGACAATATGAGGAAAGGTGCAATTCTACTCAAGGTCATCGGGAAGTACTAGTTCTAGGTGCAGTGTATGCGAATATGGATGCTTCTAGAACTTTTATATACTCCATAGGCATAAAATGGGTGTGTGTGTGTGCATATGTGTGCGTATGTTTGTGTGAGAACATTCATGCAAGTTTTAAAGTCTTTGGCACTGGGAACCCTGGCCTATAGACCTGTGCAGTGTCAATAAATGATCTTAACACTGGGTGTGAGGGAAAGACTGTCTTTTTTTCCACAGTCACATGTGCTTGTTCACCACAACAGAGCTAGCAATTAGCTGTGGAACCAGAAGTGTAAAAGCAGCAGCAACAATAGCCAGATAATCAGGAAAAATATCGGGGAGTAAACTAGACTTACTCTAGGATTAATAAACACTCTCTGCTTGAAGATCCCTGGGCAAGGAAGTATGACATTCTTGGAATAGTCTGCATGCATGTTAAGTCCTTTAATTAAACATAAAATTTTATTTGAACTCATTTTTTAAAATTTCAAATTGGTCGAGTAGGGCACGTCAAGTATTCTTCTACACGAACCAGAGAAGACTCATATGATATGATACCTTGACTCTAAGAATATTGGAACAGATATGAAGGAAGCCTGTAATTATAATACTTAATCATCAAGAACAAGGATCTTACCCTAAGTCTGAAGAGGGCAAGCTAAGATTTTTCACAGTTTCTCTTTCTCATGTGTGAAAAATTTAAAAGACAATGTTAATAACAGGCTCCCTCAACCCACGCATAATCCTTGTTCTGGATACTAAAATTAAAATTTCACCAGTTTCCCTGAGGTCTGTTGAGAATTACCTCAATTGCACGCATATGCATTCCTACTATGCAATGCTTATACAATTTGCTTCCTTATTTGTTTTTAAACTGTGAACAATACATCATTTGAGCTCTGAAAAGTGCTAAGCATGCATTTGCATTTTCTTTAGACATTTTCCCTTTACCAGTGACTAGGAATGTGTGACTATCAAAAGTAAAAGAGGCAGGCAGAGGAAATGCAATAGGAGGTCTTAGAGCACCTCAGGCAGTGAGTCAATGAGCATTACTGAGCAAGTACCATTGTTCTGAATACATTAAAGTGTATGTTGAGCAAATTTGGAAATAATTTAAGAAGACTTTTTTCTTGCTCATCTGAAGAGCTAAGTTGTTTTTCCACATGTCCACGCTTTGGAAATCCTCTTATCTGCAGTCACTGTAAATCGCAGGTGGTCTCAGATGTCACTGTGCTTTGCTTTCTTGAGTCCTAGAAGTGACCAGGGCTGCCTGAACAGCAGCAGCTTTTGCCCTGCAAGACAAATAGTGAATTGTATTGTGGAAGATAGTTTCTTTGATTGCAGCTCGATTGGGTTTTGGATAGGGAAGAAAGATGACCACGCAAATATGGAAATTCTGGAACATAGCAAGTAGATGTTAACTTCCTTGCTATTGTTTTGTTGTTGTTGTTGTTTGTTTTGCAGTGAAAATTCTTCCTTGACTTGGCTACTACTTTCTGTCTTCTTAGAAAAAGAAAGACTGGAAACTTCAATCTCTGGTCAGGAAGAGAGAGAGAAAAAAACAACTGAAGTAAAAGGTAATAAGTGCATTGGGCAAATATCAACAAAATGAGTTCTGCTTTTCCCAAACTTTTCTTTTCAGATACATTTTCTCTCTGGACTGACCAAAATGTGACTAAAAGAATATGTAAACAGAAAGGCATGAGTCATTGACTTTTCTGTGGATTAAACCTGATGTTCACATTTATTTTTTTACAATATGTAAAAAAGTAGATTTCACAAGTAGGAATAAACTTTTATTTCATTCTCTCTCTCTATAAAACAGAGAGAATTGTTCTGGATTTTACTGTAGAACTGACTCAAATATGATTCTTTTCAGCATGTTAGCATGTCCTTGAATAGAAAATAGGAACCAAAGACACATTCAGTGCAGTCCAGTTTCTCTTAGAATACTGAGCTAGTTTTGAGGCAGAAGGAGAGACATTCCAGGGCCTTGTCAGTCACTGGGCTACATAGCAGACTATGCCAAGTAACAATAACTCTCCTTGCTTGCTGTTTACTAATCTAGGGAAGTGGAGGCTCCTTAAGGTAGTCCATTCTTGGAATGAAGAGTGAGTTTAGGAGAAAAAGCTTTAAATGCTTATACTTAAATAAAATTAAAAGGCTCCAGGCCATACAAGGCACTTCTATTCTTACATAGGTTGTTCATACCTTACCCATCATAAAATGGTACACACGCTAAGGGAAATGGAAAAGATAGAGAGATAAACTGAACATATGTGACCCTTCCTTTTAGTTAGTTTATGATCTCATGAGAAATATGGATATGTAAAAAGGCCATTAAGAGAAGTGGGTTTGTTGTCATAAGAGAAAGGAAGGATACTTTCTCTCTCTCTCTCTCTCTGTCTCTCTCTTTCTTGCACACACACACATACACACACACACACACACACACACGCCAAGGACTGTGGAAGGTACTCTACCTCGTGGGATCATTGGAAAACACCCTGCAGGAAATAATATCAAAATTTTGGTGTGAAAGATAAGAATGAAAATGATAAAAGTTGCTTTTCATGAGTAATCTCTGTTCTAGGATTGTACCTCACATATATAAAAGATCACTTTAAACCCATTTAACACTGAGAAAGAGTGGCACAATGGTAGGAATTCCTTTTCTGATTTATAGATTTAATTTTGTTTTTGTTTTTCAGATTGTATTGAGCTTGCATTAAGGCTTCTTCCTTTTCTTTTTTAGTCCTTTCATCAGTATATAACCTTGTGAATGTCTATAGTTTCCATCTTTCTTTTCCTTTTTTTCCCTATTGCAAACAATTTGCACTATGTGCAAGTACGTGAGTATAACTCTATGATTTATTCTTAGAAATGGCCTGTATCAAAGGATTTGTGCATTTAAAGTTTTTCGCAGAGGTTGAACATATTTTCATAGGTTTAAAAGCAATTTATATGTCCTTTTTCAGAGAACCCTCTATTCATGTCTTCCCATTTTTCTGTTGAGTTTTGGTGATCTATTTTCTTGCTAATTAGGTTCTGTGATATTTTACTAAAATGTGAGATTGTGGCTTTTGATTTTTTAATAAAGGTTATACATATGAAGGATCTAAAAAAAAAAGAAATGACAGAGCTTAGATTTGTTACTGAGGAAAATTATATTATATGTGTTTGTCTCTTTCTTATTCTTTGGATCTACTGATAGCTCTTATTGTTGTTCTTCTTCTGCCACCCAACCCAAATATACTTGCAGAGTTAATTCAACCTCAGTTATTGAACCAGAGCTCACTGGAAGACTAAGCATCAGCACCTCAGTTTCATTATACAGAGGTAAGTTACTCTTGTCAGACCTGGGGAGCAGTGGCCCATGCATCACTTTTGGGGACAAGCTCAAGGTTAATTAGTGCAAGTCAAGTAACAGTATTCCAATTTAGCACATGGAACATAGCATAAGAAAGTGCTTACCATATATACGATTTAATTGTCCATTCATGGAAATCCTTGGTTGGGAGATCTAGAAGCAGGAGCTAATTTCCCAACCCCTGAAGTTTTATATATCATTTTGCTGCAGGCAAGTATAATAGAATTCAGAGAAGTCTGTCCTTTCTAGGTACAGTGGAGAACTAGATTTCTGAGAAGGGAATTGAGATGGAAATATAGTCCTTAAACTCAGAAAGTACTTAGATTCCTGGAAGTTTGGCTGTCTGCTTGATCAATGGCTAACTCAGTCCCATGTCCTCCTGACTGGTGTGGGGTGAGAGAGGAAACTGAAAGCCTGGCATTAAGGTAAGCTGAGTTCTGCAGGAATGCTACAGAAGCTTGTGAAAAATGCTAGAGGAAAGAGAGAAGGGTCTGACACTATCCAGCATTTTAATTTCCCGCTCTGGCCACAGGCCATAGCACCTGTGCAATACTCATTCACTGTCCAACCTCTACAGTTTTCTCCATTCTTACTGAAACAAGCCTTCAGAATGCTATAACATAGTTGAGTCAAAAAAGATTTTAAACATGCGCTGTACATAAGAAGTGACCAGTTGTATACATGTGGAATATGGGAGCAATTTGCTAGTTTCTAAGACCAAGCAGAAGTTTCTATTGCATATCCACTCAGAGGTATGTCAATGGTTGCTTCCTTTTATGATTCTGTTGTAAAGTGATGTTTTGATACGGTGGGAAATGTGTTGGTGATTACGCATCAGTATCTCTTCTTTGGGCTTCTCACATTTAAAATGAATTTCAGGACATATTAGCAATTAAATAAGTTGGGGATCTATGATCGAAATATATTAAATTTTAGTTTTGAACATATTTTGTTTCTGAGATACTATTTGAATTATTTCACAAAAGTAGGCATTGACTCGTAATTGGGTTTCTGATCAAGAAAATAGTAAGGCAAATATGTTTTGGAAAAAATCCACAAATTTTATAGATGTACTTCATTTGCTTAATATCATTTACAGCCTTGATCACACTGTACCATTAATAAATTAATTAAATGTCTTCCTTTGATGATAGCATAAACAAGGCATATATTCCTAGCTAGAACTTTCAATAAAGTTTGATAGTTACAGTAGATAGTTATTGACTGCTAAATGAATATTTAATTTCTTTTGCACATTTCCTATTTATATCCATTGCCCACTTTTTCACCACAAAGGTGTTTTTTGTTTGTTTTATGTGAACTTGAAATGATTATTTCTACTTTATTAATATTAGTCTTCTGGCTGTTACATATGTTGCAAATATTTTTCTCATCTCTTTTCCATTTGCCACTTAACTTTTCAAACACTAGTTTTTAACTATGCAAAGCATTCTACTGAAGCTTAAGACAAACTCTGCTCCTCAAATTGTTTACAAAATGTTACCTACTCTGACCTATTATTACAACTCTAGCTTACCCTCCAACTATTCATTCTCTTTGTTGTCTTTGCTTTGGCCATATTGAGAACTTCCTATCAAGAAGCACTTCTTCTTGCTTCTCCAATTACTGTTCTTAAAGGGATTTCCATGCTCTTATATGTACCTGAATGGTACATATATGTACCAGTCTAATGGTAAACAGCTGGACCATCATGCGATTACCAACCCCACTTGGCATATATAATTATCCCAAAGTTGGGGAAAGAGCCACATCAGTCAATTAGAGATATTCCCTGGGATTTTGAAGTTGGAATAAGAGAGAATTGATTTTAATTCTTGTTTGGAGGTGAAGTTGGAATGTGAAGAAACATGCTGTCTACTGCCATGCTTGTAGCATGTGGAAGAAGGAGGTCTGAGAGGACACAGCTAAGAGAAGCAGGAGAGAGAGACTTTTGAGAGAGATAAACTTGGCTCCAGTTTATCTTAAGGCTCAGTTGCACAATTCCCTTCCTGACCAAGGTAGCTCTGAGTTTACCTTCAGTCACCACTTGCCATCAAGGAGTGTGAATATAGATGCCTTTAAATTAGAGTCAGAATTACCATGAAGCTGACTAGGATGGCTCATATGAGTGCAAAAATTTTGCTGAGATTTAGAGTGTTGTTGGGAAGGAGAAACAATCTGGAAGCATTTCTATATAAGCATTTCTGGTAATTGCCTAATAAACTCCAGAAGAAAGGAAATTGAATCTTCCTTGGCCAAAAAAAATTGTCTTGATTTCTTTTATCATTCTAAATAATATTCACTTTTGTAGCTAAATGTGTATTAGTTTTCTTAATATTCACCCCCTCATACACACTAATTTTTAAGCTTCAGATCCCACAAAATCTGGATCCACCCTTGCTTTAAGTATACAAAATGATACTGATCATGATAATGACAATGTTCCTTACAATGACTCTTTGTAAGATATTTATTTTATTTGCTTATAAATATATTTATTTATTATCTAGTGGTGATAATAAAGCATATAAATATCCCTGGCTTTGTCTATATTGAAATTATCTTGAAGTACAAAGACATTCCCCATTCATTTTCACTATAAAATACAGTACTATCCTTGTTCCCATACAACACACTATGGTATGAGATTTGTGGACTTAAAGAAAGTTTACTAACTAAGCAAAGCCTGAATCCTCTAACCAACTCCTTCCCAGTTGATTGTGTTCAGAAAATCAGCACTGCTTACTTTTATAATCACCTTGGTTTTTGAGTGAATTAAAAAATAAATTACTTTACAAAAAAGAAAAAAACTTAAGTAGGGTGTACATTTAAAAAGCTTTAAAAAGTACTACAAAATTTCATGTTATTCCTCTTAAGTTCTGTCCAGAAAGAGCACTGATACTCAGTTTATAACACACCTAGTGCCTAATCTGGAAGTTTTCCACCTTCTGGAGGAAAGATTAAGGACCCACTGCTTATGCTATTGCCCAGGTAATTTAGGTCAACTCTCCAGCTTCTCGCTACTGGTGACAGGGGTGCTCTGACAGATGAGCCACTTGCTTGTGCCGATAGCGTCTCTGAATTTTCCTGTCTGTGTTCTTGCTCTGCCCCAGTGCCTTTTATTCATTAACTATTCTCTCCCGTCTAGTTTGACAGAAGCTTGCAAGATGCTCTGATCTTTCATGTTCAGATCCTTTTATTTTTTTCTTTTATGTATTAAATACACTGGAAAATGAATATTCAATCTATCAACTTTTGGTAGTCAAGAGTGCTAGCTAATTAGAGACTTCATGCCAGTGGTTAGTCTGAAATATGTGTCTTATCAACTGCAGTTCAAGGTTTTGAGTATTTGAAAGTGAAAACAACTTGCAAAGAGTGGGAAATTAAAACAAGATGTTTTTTAAATTAAACTTTTTATTTTGTGGTAATTACAGATTCACAGGCAGTGTAAGAAATAATCGAAGAGAGCTCATGCATCCTTTGCCCAGTTTCCCCCACTGGTAACATCTTGCAAAGCTATAGTAATATATGGCAACCAGTTTATTGGCATTGATGCAGTCAAGATACACCTACTTTCCTTCTATCCCCATCTGTTTCTTAACACTTGGCAAGCACTAACCTGTTCTCTGTGTATACAGTTTTGTCACTTAAAGAATGTTGTATAAATAGAATCACAGACTACATAAACTTTGGGGATTGGCTTTT
>JAQZBX010093517.1:0-12147 GCA_029593785.1 Cabassous unicinctus | reverse complement strand
AATTCACAAGATTTGATGTGTTTCAAATGAAAATATGATTGACAATCAAAATAGTTATATATTTGTAATTTTAATTATAATAACTTGCTGAAGAGTTTAGTCATAAACTTTGGACATCTGGGGGAAAAATTTTTTTTAAGTCCTTATCAAAATTCAAAATGTGAGTGATAATTTCCGTATTTGGTAAAGGATCTGTTGTGTTTTTTTTTTTTTTTCCACTTATTAGAATGTAGTTTCTTTGGGCTTATAAATGCCATTATCTTGGAAATTTTTATGCACAAGAATAGATTAGTATTTAAGTGAAATAAAATGTGAAAGATATATAGAATTATGTTATCTATATTAGCAACCTCATATTTAAAAAGATCTATGTATGCATATAATTAAATGAGCATACTGCTCCATCTTCCAAAAAATTACAGTGAAGGCTCATAACCCCATTAAATATCATTGTCTTAATTTTGAGCATATATTTTGAAAGTAGAATAAATGGAAACCAATTAGTCACATTTCCCTGTGGGTCATTCTTTAAATCTTGTTGTGTTTTACCTTCTGATATCTTGGAAAGAAAAAGACAAATTTTTTTAGAGCATTGAATAAAGTCCAAAGTTGGTAGGTGTGAGTAAATTTACTCAGTGATGTACGTGTCGCCTGAGAGATTAGAAGGAGGTTTGGAAGAAGGTACGTAAGCAGCTAAAATATTTCTTCTACATCTCAATTTGATCTGATATACTTATTGTTTTGTCCCTAAATTTCCTGAGAGTACTACTTCTGTCAGGCCAACCATGCGTGTAAGTCAGTTCTTCCTCATGTATTAGACTAGAATCCTGAGAAGGCCTTAACTGTAGTCGAACTCAGGTGAAAAGAAATGACCCTATTCCCACATCAGCAAAGGAACACATCATTTTACACAATGAAATGAGTCTACATACAAATAAACTGGAGTCTCCATGGAAAACTTTTCATGATTCACTGATGTAGGAAAATTTCAAGACCCGAGAGAATAAATTTAAAATGAAAATATTTGAGTCCCTAGTAGTATAACTAACTATATGTCAATGCCTGAAAACAATCTGTGGAAGAGATATTAACACAAACACAGGATCACAGAACCCATGCTTCTGTTTTTAATATCTAACACATAGGTGCTCTGTGATGTAAAGTACCATCTACAAAACTAGAATATTTTACTGGAAGATCAGGTAAAGAGAAAGCAGTTTATCATTCATTAGTTGTGAAGAAGTTGATAAAATAAGAAAAAGCAGAAAAATTAATTCTCTTTATAAAGAAAAGTAAAAAGAAAGTTCAACAACTGATTCAAACATTTAAAGAAATTTAAGTGGACAAAGTAGACATCAACATAATATAAATTTGAAGTCCAAATTGAAAGTCAAATCATATGTGATGCATATGTTCATTGAGAAATATTTCCTATACATTGGCTATATATCTTGGATTGTATTTGCAGGCAATTAAGGTAAATAAACAAACACACTTACATTCCAAGAACTTCACAAATTTGTAGTCTTTTGTAAGTGCTCATGTAGTAGCAAGTTTTGTTTTTAATGGAAATCGATGGGGATTAAAGATAAAACCAACAGACTGTTAGGAGGAGATTTTCCAGAGGGCTTGAAGTAGAAGTTGAAAAATCAGTGGCTGAATAGAGGTTATCCGGTGATTTAAAGACAGGAAAAGATATTCTGTGAGCAGTGTTTACTAAAATAGCTGACACATGGAATGTGCTCAGTACATGTAGCCTATTAACTTTATTTAAAGAAATATATTGAGAGGTAGAGGATCAGAGGAGTAGACCGAGAGTTTCATTTGGAACATGGTGCATTTGACTCACATGGGATATGTTCCAGTAGATATGTCAAATAACACCATTAAAAATAAAAATACGAATTTAATAATTAGCAACTGAAAGACAATTATTTGAACCATAGGAATCGATGAAAATATATAGCCAATGTCAGATGGCTGAAGAAAACAGTAGCAAATAACAGATAAAAAAGTAAAAGATAAAATATTACTTGTGTTTTTGAAACTAGTTTATCACAGGACTTCAATGAAAGAATAACTGTAAATATAACATTATGTAAAATACTCTGTATTGTGCACCACTGTGGAGTATAAGTGATGTCTTAGGGACAGAGAAATCTAAGGAGTCAGTTTTAGCAAGAAGGGAGCCAGACAAGTTGTGTGTGTGTGTGTGTGTGTGTGTGTGTGTGTGTGTGTGCAGGCATGTGTAGACTTTAGAGTTGTTCATGGGATAAAATACAGGTGATATAAACAAAAGCAGAAAAAAATCTGTATTCTTACAGCTAGAACAGAAACTTCATATGACTACAGAATGTGCATGGAGAATCCAAGTTATTTGACGTATATTTGCGGTTTAAGAAGGAATAAAATGTCAAGTTAATATGCCAAAAAGAATTCTTGAGAGTCAAATGACATCTTTACTCCCCATGAAATTGTAAACCAATAGCAATCAAAAGTAATCCTTCCTAGTGTACAGACTTAAAGAGTAAAATTTAAAAATTGTAAGAATTTTAATTTTAAAAACCTGAAAATTATGAATAAGTACCACTTGATAATAAAATGTCTTTGAATATATTATACAGATTTTACAGAAGTTAGGAGTCAACAAGGAGAAATGGTACAGACACAAGATTCATTCTGCTGGGACTGACAAACCAACCACAACTGCAGATTCTGATTTTTCTCTTTCTCCTTCCCACCTATATGTTGCGTATAACCGGGAACCTGAAAATCATCTCCCTTATCATACTGGATTATCACCTTAAAACCGCCATGTACTATTTCCTACAAAATTTCTTGTTCTTAGAGATCTCATTCACCTCTGCATGTATTCCCAGGTACTTGTATAATATAGCAACAGGGGACAAGGTCATCACCTATAATATGTGTGCCAGCCAAGTGTTTTTTACTGACCTCTTTGCAAAAACAGAATTTTTTTCTCTTGGACGCCATGTCCTATGACCGCTATGTGGCCATCTGCAAACCTCTGCATTATGTGACTATCATGAGCAGTGCAGTCTGCAGAAGAACTGTCCTTTGCTGTTAGGGGGCTGGCCTGTTGATTGTATTCCCCCCACTTAGCATGGGCCTAAATCTGGACTTTTGTGAGTCTAACATCATTGATCATTTTATCTGTGATGCATTTCCATTCCTGAAGATTGCTTGCTCAAACACTTGGTTCATGGAACAGACTATTATAATCTGTGCCATGTTGACCCTCATTATAACACTGATATGTGTAGTTTTGTCTTACATTTATATCATCAAAACAATATTAAGATTCCCCTCTGCCCAGCAAAAGAAAAAAACCTTTTCCAGGTGTTCTTCACACATGATTGTGGCTTCTATCACCTATGGCAGCTGCATCTTCGTCTATATCAAACGTTCAGCAAAAGACTCAGTGGCAATTAATAAGGATGTAACAGTGCTCACGACGTCCATCGCTCTTATGCTGAACCCCTTCATTTACACCCTGAGGAATAAGCATGTAAAACAAGCTTTCAGAGACTCAATCAATAGGGTTCCAATATTTTCTAAGAAATAAAGGAATTTGAAGTCTATTAAGCATATATGGTAGACTCCCCAAACTCTCCACTCAGGTTAACATTTAAAAGTAGTCCAGGTTATACTGGACCAGTCTCTCTTTCTCTCACAAAACCCCTTTTAAATACATCCAAACATAATAGGTATGTAAACATATTCTGGCTTTACCTCCAAATTAGGAATAACAAAAACTAAAATAAAACTAAATTATATCTCCAAATTACACCATAAGTGAATAAAATATATGTTAAAATATTTTATCTTTTCTAGGTAAAGAATAAAAAATGTTCACCATTGTTTCCTCCAATTAAAACCTTACACATAATTTAGTCATTGATCACTCAACTATGTATTGAGTACTTTCTTTAGGGCAAGCTCTCTTTCAGGAGCAAAAAATAGAGGAGAGAATGAAACCAGTAAAGAAATGCTCCATTGTACACTTGGAGGGAAAAAAGAGAAATAATTTTATGTTAAACAGTAAAAAAATATTCAACTTTCATTCAGATACATGTTTTTGTCATAGAGGCATTATTTTTCATAGAATTCTGGGAAAACATTTAAAGTTCTACAATTTTAATGTTTATGGGATATGTAAAGTATGTTGAATTAATAATAACTACAATACAAAATGTTATTAACTTTTTAAAAAATTCCTGATGTTAGGAGGAAGCAGGTGAAAAAGGATAATGAGTACTTTCAGGAACTTGAGTATTTTGGTACAGTAAAACACCTGCCAAATATAGGTGCATATTTTGAAATATCAACACAGTGTTTGGCTTAAATAGTAAACAAACACCACGAAATGAAGTAAAAGACATCAAGGAAATAAAAGTAGCTAGATATATGGGATTTTGGAAATTTAAGAAAATAAAGGAGTATGAAAATCTCTATATAAATGTATAGCACATTTCTGTCAGAAGAGTTAAATACTGGTAGAGCACAAACTGTTTATGACAGAAATTTCCCCAAAATAGTAGCTCATTCAAACCATCTAAAACCATCCTCCCAATCCTGCAACACTCCAGGCATTTGTCTGTTTTAATGTCTAATCTTTCCATTTGTTGTTTCATTGTCAAAAAATATTTTTCTCTTTGTTTGTCTGTTTTTTTTCATTTTTCATTCTTCACTTCTCACTTTAAAAGTCACTCCTACTGGCAATTCTAGCTGCCCATTACATTTGTCCCTTAAAACATGAACATTCGTCAAGTAGTAGTAGCCTCTGTTTCCTCAATCATATTTTCTTTGTATCTACCTATATGCTTTATTGATGGTCACTACTGAAAGCATAGACTTTGTCAACATTATTCTCTGAAGTATGCATAATGCTTGCCCTTTCAAATTTATTTAAAAAATGCTTTTCTCAAGTACAAAAACAGCATCAAATGTTGCTGAATATTTATTTATAACATTTTAAATGATTTTAACAACAAAAATAGAGAATTAGATGTGTAAAACGATTGAAATAAATCATGAATCTTTATTAAAACGTAAATGAGTTTCTTGACTTTATTCCTTGGATGGCTGGCAAACTGAGTTTTTTTTTAAAATAGATTTCTAGGCATCTATCACTGTACATGTCATTGAAAATCATATAAACATGACTGAAAACATTTTCATTTCTTTATCTTCATTTCATTAATGAAAACTATAACTATCTGTATTATATAGAAGATATATTTATTACTTTTTGTAATAAACTCCCAAATTAATAAGAGCTTAAAATAATTAGGTCTTCTTTGTCCTTTAAAAGTCCCAATTGTTTCGGTGATTCTTCTATTTGAAAATTCATCGGCTTACACCTTCTTTTATCACCTTGTTTCTTCCTTCCTTGTTGTTGCTATCTACCACATAGTCCAAGATGTCTCACCACTCTGAGCAAATTCCAGTGAGAAAGAAGGAGGAAAACAAAATATGTGCATGCCTTTTCATAGTAGGTTCTATCAAAGATTTGCAGATCATTTCTCCTCCCATTGTATTGACCATTATATAGTCAGCTGTTTGTCGGCTTCAAGAGAATTTTTTAAACATATTATTTAACCAGCACCTTATATATTCCAAGTTAAAAAATAAAGAATTCAAGAGAATATTTAAAATGTACTATTAACAAATACCTATATATTCAAAGTTAAAAAAAAAAAATACTTCTTGGTTTTTGAGAGATACAAGGGAAACAGACATTTTGGGGCAGTTAGAAGTCCTGCCAGACCATCTTGCTGATACTTGAATATCAGGCAATGTTCTTTACATACGTTGATTGCTATAGAAAGTGAATATTTAATGGAACAAATGGCAACCATTCTGTCACAGTTTGATATTATTTATGAATTGCAAAAGGAGATACTGAGGTTCATTTTTACTTTTTAAAATCAAGATTAGAGCTTTGAATTGACCACATCAGTAGGGCAACTCATTCAGAGTCCCCACCTCCTTTGTGATCTACATAAATGGACAGTCACGCAAGGAGAACACAGAATAAGACACACACAGAGGAATAGAGAGAGCACCACATATGGGGAAGAGCAATGAACTTTGATCCTGTGGCCCCAGGAGGAGAAATGAGCCTGACAGTCTACAGCTGACTTTGTGAAGAGTCATGGTATGAATTTATTTACTAGCAGAAAGCCTATATTCAAATGAAAAAACAGAAAAACCTCAATATTAAAGACAGGGACATAGAAAATTTAAATAAAATCAGCTATGAAATTTCAAGATGCAATTCAAATAGGAAGAAAGGACAGACAAGAGTTTTAAATGTGTCAGAAACTCTATTAATACAACCATATTTCTTAGGTGTTGAGTATATGTTTAGGCTTGTACTAGTTGCAGTAGATAGCACAATAAAAAAAGTCTGATTTCAACAAACTTACTTCTCAAAGTGCTAAGATACACTTAACTATTATTTGTTATGGTGGCACAAATGAGAAGCAGTCAGCACAGAAAATGGAGTTTAAAAGTCTTTCCAGTGGCAGTGATGCTCAATGTGAAAATCGCAAATAAGCAGTCTTATCCAGGTAATTTGGAGGACCAGGTATAAAGATGGAGTAAGGAAGGGGCAAAATACAAGGAGGTATGTTTTCTAGATATGTTTTCCAGCCAGATAATTCATGGGGAGTACTTACTGCAAGATCTATCACATTTTAAGATCTATTAGTTTTATTATAAGGATTATGGAGTGGGAGGGAAAAGACATGGGATACAAAGAGCTCATGTTCTACTTAACCAGGTATTGACTTATGGAGATTTGGCTAGAGGTCAGCCCTTAATCATAATGGTGCTGGTACTACAGCAAAAATAAAGGAAAGAGTAAAGTGTCTTCTTGATCTGCATTCTATCCAAATTAACCTCCTTGAACATAGATTATATCTGGAACAATCACCCCACACCACATAAATTTACTCTTTGAATGTCCCTGCAAACAAACCTCTTTTAATATAATAACCATAATTAGAAGACATCATAATGTTTTTCTAGTCAATGCAAACCTGATTTTACTTCCAATATAGTAAACAAAAATTGAAATCAAAATTTAAAAAATGAAAAACAAAGAGAGAAAATAGAAGCACTCATCTTAAATTTTTGTATTTGTTAGAAGATATTAGGTTGAAAGTGTATAATTTTTCTACCAATCTAAATGTTTATCTGAAAAATACAAAAATTCATTAAAATAAAATTTATCAAATGCTTTGTTCTTGACAGGATGAGTTCCAAGCATGGATTAAAACAAAATTGAAAATATCTCAGAACTTATTTAATGTGCGTTTTATTTCTTTAAGCCTAAAATTTTTAAATAAGAAAAACAGCAGCATTACCAAGAAGTGACATGATATAATCAATAAACAACATAAATGAAAAAATAAACGCATATTCAAATAAATATGTTTTAAATGGAAACAGAATTTGAATATTTAGAATCTTGGTGTATATTCATAAACACACACATATACAGATACGCATAGAATGTCAAAAGGTTAGGCAGAATTTAAAATATCCTAAATTAATGAGAGGAAAAGCTCTTTTCAAAGGGTATATGAAATGGTAAGAAAAAGATCATAATGACCACTGCATTGACGAATATCAAAAACTATAATACTAGCATTGGAAACATCCAACTGCTAAAACAAAGTATAAACATCCAAATGGAAAATATAGCTAATTAAGCAATGAATTTTTGTACCTCATGCAAACTTGATGGTTTTTAAAAGAAATCAAAGAACCAAACTAGCATTATATCTGGAAGTCTAAGATACTTGAAACAGAAATAACAAGGAAAATTTATAATTAAAGTAATAATGAAATTTCTCATGAAACAAATGGCTTATCCATTACAAAAACACAGAATGTTCATCACTTTTTCTCAAAGAAAATAACTCACTCCACTTTTGAACAAATTTCATTATATGTCAACTGCCTCCCATCTTGATATAGCACAGGTCTCCTGGCCACATTTTGTTTTTTCACATGATATCATGAGGAGTTTGCACATTCTGTGGCTCTTCAAAAAACATTTTCCCCTCATTCTTTTATCTCACTTCTATTCTCAGGTTAAAAGTCACTTCCACTTAAAGACTTTGCCTTTATCTCCCACCAGATACACTCTGAGACTGGGAAAGTATCTATTGTACCTGATGTTTTGAGTTTTGACATCTTTAGAATTAATTTCATTAAAAGTTCTGTTTATATTGGACATTTAAATCTGCCATTAAAAGAAAATATTTTATTATGCACACATGAGTGTGTACAAAATCTAGAGCATAAATGATACTTAATACATGATTTCCAAATATATTGAATTAAAAAGCCTCACAAACTGACCCCCATAGGAAAGAGAATCAATATTTAATAAAGAAAATGCAAAACTAATTTCTAACTACAAAAACTAATCAGAAAATAATAAAATGAGTAAAATAAGCTATATTTTTAAACTTTGAATAAAAATCTAACCATCTTTTTTCATTTGATTTTAGTTTTGGGATATGTCAAAGATAAAAACTACACTGACTTAGAGATCAGTTTAGGCCAAATGACTATATATCTATCATAGGATCACTAATTACATGAACATATACATGTATATATAAAATTTATATTAAAATAATTTTCCAAAGAGCCTTAGATTTGGTTTTTAATCTTTGTTTTATAGATGGGCAACTTGAAGTGTGATTTAGGGTTGTGGTTGCTATAGCATATGGTGCTGCCTTGGGACATAATCATAAATAGTACCTCAAGGAACATCTCAAGAAAAATAATTTTTATTTAAAACATCCAATATTTAGATTATGAAAATGTCCAGATAATCTTTAACAAACATAGACAGATTATTTTATATTTAGCTAAATTGCTTAATTAAAATATATCATAATTTAGTGTTATATTTATAATGTTTATCTTGAAGTTACATGTTTATGTTGATATATTGAAAGATCAAAAACATATTTGATTCACTGACATCTTGTAAAATATATAAATTTTTTAATGTAATGACATAAAGAAAACTAATACTCTAATATATAGTAATAAAAAGAGGAAGTCTTGAAGAAAGTTAGTGAGGAAAACGTCCTTTAAAAATGAAGTTCTTTGTGGTATATTTCATTCAATAGAATATTATTCAGCCATAAATAGACGTGGATGAACAAGACATCATGTAGAGTGAAATAAGCTAGGCACAAAAAAGAGAAATATTGTATGACTTCTCTTGTATGAAATACATAGAATAAGCAAGTTCATAGAGATAAATAGCAGGAGAGGGAGTATGGGGAGTTATTACTAAATGCATATGAGTGTTGGTTTGGCATTAGCTTCATGGTCTATCCTAAATTACTTATTTTGTGAATGGAATGTGATAGAGGTTAATTTTCTTTTAAGTATATCCAATTTTTCTAGTTCTATTTATTCAAATTATTTTTTCATTTCTTTATTTAGTTGATTGGCTCATTGGTCAAATCTATTGACCATATTCATGTGGGTCAAGATCTGGATAGTCTATGATGTCCCAATGATTGATTTTCTATCCTCAGTAAAATACCATCATACTTTGATTACTGTGATTTTAAACCAGACCTTGAAAAAAATGTACTTTAGTTGCTTTAATTGGTTCTTTTTATTCAACATTGTTTGACACTTACAGATGTTTCAAAATTCCTTATAAGTTTTAGAATTAGTTTGTCAATTTATTCAAAAGGGATTATTGTATTTTGGACTGAATCTGTCAAAGAATATGAAATTGACATTTTAACAAGATGTAATCTTCCAATCCACGAACATGGTATATCACTCAATTTATTTAGGATTTCACTAATTTTGTAAATAGGATTTAAAGTTCTTAAAGTACATGTCTAGTACATGTTTTGATACACTTAGTCCTAAGTATCACTGTTATAGATGGTATTATATAGAGAATTGCTTTTACATCATTTTCCAAATATTTGTTGCTAGCACATGGACCTTGGTCATTGATATTTTGGTTACATGCTGAAACCTTCCTAAATTCATTTACAAATTCAAGAAGTTTTAAAAATTTTCATGGAGTTTTCTACGTATAAATATTTTTTCTGTGGAAAAAGAGTTGCCTTTCTTTATTTCCAATCTTCTCTTCATTTTGTAACAATAATTAATAAATACAAAATATACATAAACATGTAAATAAATAGTCAAGAAAAGAGTGGATTTTTAAATATTTTCACATATATTTATACTTTCTGTTTCTATTTGTTTCAGCATATTCTAGGTTCCTGGTATCCGTTTTAGCATGAAGACCTTTTTCAGCATTATTTAAGTGCAGTTATTCTTAATATAATTTATCCCAGTTTTTTCTGCATTAAAAATGACTTTATTTCACCTCATTTTTAATGGGTATTTTTACTGGATAAAGATTTTCGATGGCAGCTTTTTGTTCTTCTCCCTTTCAGCATTAAAATGATGTTAGATTATTGTCTTCACACTGGTGAGTTCTCATTGTTTTCCAGTTTCCCTGCTTTCTGTACTCCTGGAGATTTTTCTTTTCCCTGCCAGCCTGCTTCCAGGCTTTGGAGGAGAGCTACCCTCTACTCTGTGTAGATTTGGTGGAATAACTTGGAGGTGTTTCTCTAAGCTCTTCTACCCCATTTTTATGCTTCTGAATCGAAGGCTTGAAACATATTTAGAGACAGGCGACTTGAACTTGGGACAATAGCTTATTCTGCCCTAGGCTTTGGTCTACTATACTTAGTCCCTGATGAGGACTAAGGAGAAAGAGTTGACTTATGGGTGCAGATTCAGTCTATGGCTGGGAAACCATGGAAATCTAATCTGTCATGAAAGTTCATATGCAGCTACTAAAAGTTCATTAAAGTATTGTCTGGTTTCTTATTATTCCTGACAATGGCAAAATCTTCCATCAGTAGGAGAAAGCAGTCTTGGGGCATTTCATTCCTATGAAGGGTTCATTAGATTACATAGTTTACTTCATTTAGGATTGTTGCATCCTCAGCTATTTAAGAGGTTTTATTTTCCACATCATGATTACATACCTGCTATGGTTTGTATTGATTCTTATGGTGTCAGCAATGATCTCTTGTGTCTCTCTGTATTCATCATGGAAAAGAGAGACTGCAGAAGGCTTATCTACTGCTGCTAGACATTAAGCATGTTGACCATATTCTCACCATTGATCTTGTTAATAAATCTGGAATTTTATGATTCAAATGTCATTGTTTATTTTTGCTTTGTTTCCTCTCATGTCTTGAAGATTTCTTGCTAGGACAATGACTTTTAGAATATATGGTTATAGTCTGTGCAATTGGCTTTCATCATTACCTTTGTATGTGTTGTTCTGTCTACATATACATCCTTAAACCCACTTTAGGATTCCCCTCTGCCCAACAAAGTAAAAAAGTCTTTTCCACCTTTTATTCCAAGATAATGGTGGTTCCCATCACTTATGATAGATTATCTTCCTCTATGTTAAACCATCAGCAAAATAATCAGTGACTATTAACAAGGGTATGGCCAAACTAATGGCATCCATTGCACCCATGTTGAACAGATTCATTTATACCTTGAGAAAGAAAGGAAAAAGACATGTCTTCAGTGATTCATTCAAAAGAATTCCATTGTTTTCAGAGGTTAGAAAATGCTGAAAACTAGGAATCATTTTTTCAAAAGACCGTGGTCCCTGAGCAAAAATTCTTTAAGTTCCATAATCATTTTCAATGACTCTCCTCTGTGTTCTACTTCAGGTTAACTTTTTCAAAACCCTGATTTCAGTTCATTCTTTATTGTTCTTAAATGGATAACACCCATTTAAAAATGACTGTATATACAAAGTAAATAAGTAATTAGTTTAGCTTCTAACCAGCTTAAACAAAACCACAAAATACCATAAAACTAAAGAAGGAGATCAAATACAAACAAAATAGCAAAAATATGGGGCCTAATTTATATGATTCTAAACAAATACAAGTTTAGAAAAAAGTGATAATTACCTGCTATATTATAATTCACATTATAGTGAAGTTGTATTGTGAATCTAAAAGCAAAAGAAAGAGAAGAAAGAAAAAGGAAGCTTGCATCACTAACATGAAATAA